>PIJE02002671.1:19561-49561 GCA_002895965.2 Coryphaenoides rupestris
TCCTCTCGTCTCACTCTGTGTCTGTTTCATTTGTGTCAGTTGAGTTGTGTGTGTGTGTGTGTCTAGTTGTGTGTGTGTGTGTGTGTGTGTGTGTGTGTGTGTGTGTGTGTGTGTGTGTGTGTGTGTGTGTGTGTGTGTGTGAAGTCATGATGGATCATCGGGCCTGACGGAGGAGGCTGCTCACACACACAGGCACCCTTCCACTCACTCAGCACGTCCCATATTAACATTTCCATGGTGTAATAACTAAAAGCCATTTCATTAGTCATTAATCAGCATCTCCGGCTACCTCTCTCTCCCTCGCTCCCTCTCTCTCCCTCTCTCTCTCTGTCTCTCTCTCTCTCTCTCTCTCTCTCTCTCTGCAGCACACACACACACACACACACACACACACACATACGCAGGCATGGAAATATGAGCTATCAGATGCATAATGATCGCAGCTGCCAGAGTAATAAGACGTAAGAGACGACGATGTCCGTCAAGCCATCCTCACCTTGGAATTCCGAAGGAGAAAACACACACACACAGGCACACACACACACACACACATCACACATCACACACTCACACACGTCAGACACACACACACACACACACTCACACACATCAGACACACACACACACACAGATCAGACACACACATGCACACACACACACACACACACACACACAAACACACAAACACACACACACACACAGACACACACACACTCAGGCACACATTCATTGCAATTGAGGAGCCACAGACACAGACAGAATGTTGTGTCGAAGGGTTGCGATGACAATCAATATAGAAAAAAATACAAAAATAAATAATAATAATAAATAAATAAATAAGCAACAGCAAAGCTGACGATGATGGCAGTGTGTGTGTGTGTGTGTGTGCGTTTGTGTGTGTGTGTGTGTCTGGGGGGGGGTGGGTGGCGGGAAACAATGTGCCGGATCAGCATCTACTGTATGTATGGAGAAAGGGGAGGAGGAAAAATAATAACAAAATTGATTTGCAGAAGGTGGTGGTTTATTCAAGCATTCCCAGAGATTTAAAACACTGCGCGGCGGCGGGTGGTACACGCACACGTCGGGATCACCCGTCAGAAGGCCCGCGTCGGGGGAGCGCGGCGTTCTATATTAGCGGCGGCGGCGACGCGGACGGCTGGGAAGATAGAACGGGTCAGCATAACGCACTCGGCGCAAAATGTAAACACCCGCCATCTGATTTATGTATGTGGTCATCTGGATAAGGACCAATGTGTGTGTGTGTGTGTGTGTGTGTGTGTCTGTGTGTGTGTCTGTGTGTGTGCGTGTGTGTGTCTGTGTGTGTGTTTGTCCACGTGCTTGTGTGCTTAAATCAATGGTCATCCCCCTGATACAAGATGGCCTCATAAATCATTGTTTGTTGATCACTTGTCAGGCGGGGCCGAGGCCTTATGGCGTCCACCCCCCCCCCCCCCCCCCCCCCCCCCACCACCACCACCGCCACCCCTTCCTCCCCCCTTCCTCCCCCCTCCCCACCTCCCCCCTGACTAATTATTCCACCTCACGGCACCGCTGGATGGACACGGACAGGGAACGCCAAAGCGAATCAAGGAGGCGGCGGAGTCCCTCGAAAACGCCCGAAATATGTGTGTTGCAATAAGGGAGGGAGGGAGGGAAGAGAAGGAGGGAATGGAGGGAGGGAAAGGAGGGAGGGGAAGGGAAGGAAAGGGAGGGAGGGAGGTTAGGGACCCAAGTGCACCGAAGTGGGAAAATGCGGGCGCATGAGATATCAGACACGCGATTTGCGAAGCGCCCCCGGGAACGCCGTAGCTCTCTCCCCCCCCCCCCCCCCCCCGGTGACAGTGACCAGACGCCTGATTGACTGCCCTGATTAAAATTGGATGAAAGGCTGAAGAAAAAAAAAGAGAAGAAGAAGAAAGAGGGAGAAACACATTTAGTTGTAGTGATTGCTCATTCGTTAGGCCCTGTTTGTTGGTCCCCCTGCGAAGAAAACACTCCGTCGCGTAGACATTTGTGTGTGTGCTTGTGTGTGTGTGTGTGGGTCTGTGTCACTTTCCCAATAGTAATAGCTTTGATAATAACGGCGTAATGATTTGCTGGTTTTTTTTTTGGGGGGGGGGCGGGCCCGGGGGGTTTGTTTGGGAACCCAACCAATAATGATATCGGCCCTCCAAAACCAGCGGCTATGGTTGCCCGCCTGCCGCCCACTTTTACTTACTGGGTGCCGCTTGGGGCGATTGATCGTGCTTAAAGCAAACAACGACATTTTACCGGCCAAAAAAAAGACACAAAAAGTACAAACAGCGAGAAGGAATAACCCCAATGCGTTGGGGGGCGTCCTTGCTGGGGCCGAACGGCGCGACAAGGCGTTCCCGTCGTAGGCGCCGTATAGGAATAAGTGCTTGAAGTACAGTATTGGCTTTCAGTGTCATTAACTTTTCAGCAGTAAGCAGGTTTCTGTCACCGCCGACCAAATTGCTTTAAACGCGCAGCAATTAGAGACGCGCACAAGCTGACGTTTTAAAGGATGGGAAAAAAAGTCCAAAGTTTTGCTGCAGTCGGACCCTAATGGGACTATTAGTTCACCCACTGGTGGGTCGGGACCCATAAGTGGGTGGCGGGGAGTGGGGGGGGGTCATTTTTTTTTTGCGGGGGTCACAGAGAAAACCAGACGCAGAAACCAGAATACGCGGACCGTGAATTAACACGTGTTTCAATGTTAATCCACGCGTCAATGGCTCTTGCTATTGCATTGAGATTAGCGCCAATTATGGCGACTTTTAATTCTTCAGTCAACAGCATATGAAAGCTTTGTTGATGATGATTCATTATCATCATCATTATCAAGGCGAGAGTTGAGAACCCCCCTTGGTCCCAATGTACAGAAACAGAGAGAGCTTCACCCCTCATGTTCATCACTCGATTACCGTTTCTAATGGACGAAGAGCTTAATAATTCATAAAATAAAACCGTGGCGCCATTCATTTCTTTTATGACTCACCGTCTTCCGCTCTTCGTCTTTCTTTTTAGCGCCGTACGGTGGGCAGCCGTGTCACGTTGATCTACAGTGTGTATTCGCAGCGCGATGTGTGGGTTTGAAAATCAATGAGTTGACCGCTCTCTGGCGTTTGGCTTGTATCCTGTATCTGACTCAGTAGAAACCCATGAGCCCACACCATCTGAGCCCACTGTGATAGAGACAGAGAGCTGAACTCTAAGCCGGGTCTCCGAGCAGGAAAAACGAGGACGAAATCATTCGGGCTTCCTCACGTTTAACCGTTATTTAGAGGGTGACTTTGGGATTTTTCTCAACCTGGACCCTATCTTCCCATCATGTGGGGTTTGAAAGTGACGAATGCGGACAACCCTTTTTTGAAATTGGTCCAGCGCTGGGGTCGCTTCAGCCCGTCAGCCCGCCAAACGTCCTCAATATAACCCTTTGGGGGTAATAGTGATGGCCCCGGTCAATGTGTCCTCTAAAAGCACACCGCATATACATATTAACACATTAATTTGCACGTTCACATTGTAATCTCTGGTATCTGGCGAGACATTTCAAGCTGAAATCATTTGAGGCGGTGAAACGCTGTATGTTGTGCAGCGATCATTTCATATACCCAGCGTTCCGTCAAGCGAGCTAATAGCACTCAAGCTGCAGCCTGCTTCGCACGTCTGTCTCTCTGTATGAGTGTGTGTGTGTGTGTGGTGTGTGTGTGAGAGAGAGAGAGAGAGAGAGAGAGAGAGGGAGGCACTGAAGCACTGTGTCCTCTTAAGACACTAGAGCTTGCCGTCCCCTCAGGCCCCCCGAAACAATCGACGACCACCCTGAACCCTGAGCCACCGGCGGAGAAGCGGAGCGCCGCACTCAGCACCTTCCTGTCTACAGACAAGCTCACTGTCGCGCTGCCTTGTATTTCCGTGTCTCTTCCCATCCATACAATATAGCAGTCATCATTAGAAATCGGAGACACTCGACCTCAACGTAAAGGCGGCAGAATCGTCGAGTGGTTGGCGTGTTTGACTTGAAGGCACCGGGTTCAAACGCAATTGTCTCCAGTAGCTACTGGGGTAGGCGTCCCAGAGCAACATGTATCTACAATAATATTGTCTGTAAGTCTTTGTAAAGTTTGGGATAAAAGCATCTGCTAAAGAAACCAGTAAGTCGTAACAAGTGTAAATTCCCACCAAATAGCCAACCTCCCACCTTGATGTTCAAGGTTGTTTGTCGGAAAATCTCTGAGGTGGAACATTTGGCGTGCTGTTCTTAATCCTATGAATATAACATCGACCACTAATGGCCTTCGAGTTATACCTATGAATTGTTTATCCTCAAAGATGAATTATGTATTAATAATTTATTTTGGAAGCGCCCAAAACATTTGTTTTCCTCCAAAAATCTGTGTTCGGTGTTGTCCGAGGCATTTTTGAAAAGCCGGGTAGAACCTACTACTGTCTGCCACAGAGAAGGTTCTGGTCTGACCTATGACCTGTCATATCTAGCCTATGAATTTCTTTTGGCATGTTTTTGTCAGTTTACTTCACTCCAAAGTCACGGCTGGGCAGATCTAATTCATTTTTGTACATTTTTGAATATTTTTTTGTTGGGTTTGGTGGTACTGGTGGTTCCTATCACAACCTTTTGTGGAATAGCAATTATTAGAACCTTAGGCATCTCCGCGGTCAGAAAACCGTGCTTCCTGGAACGGGCCCCCAAGGGACTCAACGTTTGCTAATTATTTACCGAAGCGGCGCAGACCAACAAGTCCAACAAGACCCTGTGTCGGCTCTAACTGTGGGGCCCCCGCCATGTTACCTAGGTAACATGCAAATACATATTCATACAATTTTTAAAAGAGCAGTAATGGGAGGTGGGGATTGTGTGTGTGTGTGTGTGTGTGTGTGTGTGTGTGTGTGGTGTGTGGGGTGGGGGCTCGAAGTGGGGAGTGTGGGGGGAGAGGGGGCGGGGAGATCACATACATAGATGTCACCAGGCAGAGATGGCATCGGGCCGGCAGAGCGGGGGGGGGGGGGGGGGGGGGGGGGGGGGGGGGCGAGCCTGGGCACCGGAGCAGAACGAGAGCATTAGATTACCAATGCATATGAATGACCAACTGCTGGCTGTCCTCTGGCTAGGGGAGGGGAGGGGAGGGGAGGTGGGAGGGAGGGAGAGGAGGGGGAAACGGGGGGGTGGGGTGCATGTGTATGTGGTGCCGATCTGATTAACTCTGCATAGAGAGAGGGACACAGGGAGAGAGAGAGAGAGAGAGAGAGAGAGAGAGAGAGAGAGAGAGAGAGAGAGAGAGAGAGAGAGAGAGAGCAGAAGGAAAGGAGGGTGTACAGCAAAAGCGAGAGAGAGAGTCAGAAATGTTCAGAGAGAGGAATTAACCTTTTCGCTTTCTCCTTCTTTTCGGTTTAATAGCTCGGCCGCGTTTCTAAGCAGTGCACGCGTCCGTAGGCCTACAAGTCCCTGACATCGGAAAATGAAATTAAATCAGACGCACAGAAAAACACTACATCACACACACACACACACACACACACACACACACACACGCCGGGGGGGGAGTGCAGGGGGTCTAGCGATAGGGAAGGCCCTAAGTCCATGCATCTGGGCAGGCAGCCATGCAGTCAGAGGTTCCCTCTACAGATAAAAACACACAGGGAGAAGACCATCACACCACCACCAACACCCCCCCCCCCCCCCCCCCCACCACCCACCACACTCACCCCCACCCCCCCCCCCCCCCCCCCTCCCCGACCCCCATGTGTCGTTATCTAACGCTATAAACCACAACACATAATAGTAATAATAAAAATAACAGTACATCTGGATTAAAATGCGATTTCGACCCGACCAGAAACACCCCCCGCCAAAAACATTACGGCCCCCCCGACGTCATTAAGACTAATATCGAGCATTTACGTCCTTTTAATGAAGATTAAGCGCGGTTGCACGGCTTATTGGGATGTGCACTGGGCTGGGTCTGGTCTGGGACCCCCCCCCCCCCCCCCCCCCGTTGTTTGTGTTTGCTATTCATAACGTGCCCTAATAGCACCGAGAGTCACGGTGAATTCAGCACCAGAACCCGGAGGTTGGAGCGAACCTCAAAATGACCACAGTAAGAAAAGCACACGTTCCTAATTGCTCTGAGCTGGGAACAGAGCTGGGAACAGAGCTGGGAACAGAGCTGGGAACAAGGCAAAAGTGAGCTTGGGAATCATATTTTCTGCAGACTTGCACACTATTTTCAAGGCATAATTAAAACCCGAGTTTTCTTTTCGCACACGCAGAGTCGGGGGGCCGCACGGTACGCGACACATATTCTGCGCCGACCCTGTCCTGTCATTAAATGCTTTTGAGTTGGGTTGAAAAGAAAAGCAGGTGTGTGTGTGTGTGTGTGTGTGTGTGTGTGTGCTGGTGTGTGTTCCAGCCTTTTTTTTGGGGGGGGGGGCGGGGGCACACACACACTACGCACACACACACACGCACACACACAGACACACACATGACGGATGCATGACCTCCAGCCCTCTGAACGCCAAAAAAGTGACCGTGTTCCAATGAGACGCTACCACCTGTCAGGATGCATTCTGGGAGGGAGTGATTGAGCTGTTTGTTTCGGTGTCCCCCAGACAATAGCGCTGGCTGCCTAAACCACTTGGGGTTGACCTGGCGGGTGTTCTCTCGCCCTCCCTCTTGCTGTCTCTCTCTCTCTCTCTCTCTCTCTCTCTCTCTCTCTCTCTCTCTCTCTCTCTCTTTCTCGCTCTCTCCCCCTTTCTCTAATGGCTAATCCTCTCGCAACTGTCTCTGTTTCTTCTATCCCCTGTCACTGTTCCTTTCTCTCTCTCTCTCTCTCTCTCTCTCTCTCTCTCTCTCTCTCTCTCTCTCTCTCATTCTCCCTCTCTCTCCCCTGATCCCTATCTCCCCCCTCCACCATCCCCCCTCCCCCCTCCCCCTTCCTCCCTTCCTGGAAGAAAAACGCCCAGGAAGCTAAAAATGGAGATCAGGGTGCAGGGGGGAGGTGGGAGGTGGGAGGTGGGGGGGGGCGTACAAGTTGTACATGAACTGTGCCGAAGCAGTGCAGGTGAAGCCCTCCCAGCACTGCGCACACCTCCTCCTCCTCCTCCTCATCATCATCATCATCATCATCATCAGCTGTAACTCTGAACTGAGTCTCTGCATCTCACCTGATGTGGAGACCCCCACCCTCCGGCGCACCCCCGCCCACCTCGATCTCGACCACGCCCACCTTACCTCATTGCTCTCTCTCTCTCTCGCTCTCTCGCTCTCTCTCTCCCCTTCTCTCTCTCTCAATTTCTTCCTCCCCCTCCCTCGTCTCCTCTCTCACACTCTCCAGTTTTTTTCACTCACTTCCTGTGCATGTGTGTGTGTGTGTGCATGTGTATGTGTGCATGTGTGTGTGTGTGTGTGTGTGTGTGTGCATGTGTGTGTGTGTGTGTGTGTGTGTGTGCATGTGTGCGTGTGTGTGTGTGTGTGTGTGCATGTGCGTGCGCGCGTGGGCGTGTTTGCAGCCGCGCACATTTTCTTTATGCTCAGGGTGCGAAAAACACCACGAGGGAATTGGGCCCGTGCCACCCAACACACACTTCCCACCCCCCCACCCCACCCCACGCACACACGTACACACACACACGTAACACACACACACACACACACACGTGGAGGTATGGTAAGTATCAGTGGCAGCAGATGGGGCCGGTGGGTGGGGGGTGTGGCTGGGGGGTACTGCAGGCAGGAGCAGCAGCCCGAGGCACAAGAGAAGGAGACGAGCGTACAACAACTAGGACCAAGGTGGCGATCCCCTACACACACACACACACACACACGCACACACAACACACACACACACACACACACACACCTCAGATGGTATGATGACTCATCCGTTTCCAACGTCGGACGTCGCTGTCAAAGATCTTTCGACGTGTAGGTGTGTGTTTCTGAGCGGTTATCCGGTCTCGTGTCGTTTTCAATACAGTGTCAGGGTTCGCTCGGCACCGTGAGTGACGGATCGCCCACGGCCGCCATGACAACCTGGTTGCGCAACACCAAGCGGAGGGGCCAAGGGGGCCATGGGGGGTGGGTATAGGACAGTATACTATCCTATATACACGTGCTACACGAGCAGCAACCCTACCGGCGGGACGATTAGCATACGGTAAAGAGGTTGCTATTTATGTAAACAGGTTGCTATTTGGGTAAACAGCCTATTTCTCGCTGTAACGAGACGCTGCTTGCTTGCGTGCACGCACACACACACACACACCACGCGCACACACACACACACACACACACACACACACACATACATCATTATTGCCACAGATGTATTAGTCACCCTCCCCTCCTGGGAGAGGGAAGCAGGGAGCATGTGTGTGAATGTGCGCCATGACACAACATGGAGTCTGGGTGTGTGTGTGCGGTGTGTGCGGTGCGGTGCGGTGCGGTGCGGTCGAGGGCCTACCTGCCTGCCTGCCTGGCGATGATGTAATGCCGCTCGCTGGCGCTCCCCAGGTAATAACGGCCCCGCGATGTTGAAGCGTGAGGAAGGAAGAGGTAGAGGAAGAGGAAGGGATCATATGAGAGATAAAGCCCAAGCAGCAGCAGCAGCAGCAGCAACAGCAGCGGCGGCGGACACACACACACACACACACACACACACACACACACACAGCAGTGTGACAGAGACCATGGAGGACGCACACACACACACACACACACACCACACACACACACACACAGACAGATTAACAGATCGACCAATACACAATTTCTCACACACACACCACACAAGGGGAATTTGTTCAAATCTGTACAAATTGTGATTCCGATTTGTAATTTCTATATTTTTGTTATTATCGTTTAATGTCCTTGCTGTGTTGCTTCCCTTGAAAACCAGGACGGTTATGAGAGTCCAGTTTGTTTTATTACATGTATTTTTATTTCTTTTTTTGTAAAAGGACACTTCCGCTAATCCCTGCTAATGGAGGGGTGAAAGCGGCAACACTGGGTGCTGTGGGAGAGAGAGGGGGGAAGCCTTTGTAGGTGTTAGCCCGGCCCGTGACTTCTGGGGTTATATGAATGATTTAAACGCTTGAGGGATTGGAAAATGACTTTCCTTTGTCACGGCGTTATCCCTGCCCACACCGGATTCCCGGGGAAGGACGCTATCTGATCAATGTCTCCCGAGCGTTCTAGATTTCCATTTATTTATTTAAGAAGGAAATAGAGGGAAATTTCAGTGGGTCACTAATTTCATTTCAACATGTAGCAATGGCATTAGCCCTGAGCAGATATTTCAGAGGAACACAAAATCAATGTTGAGATTCTATTGGGAATAGCTCGGGACCCCATTAGTAACTTTGACCAATAGGTCAGGTAAAGTAATAGCTAGATAAATGTTTTATTACAGATTCGGCAAACCGACTTAATGGGAGGGTTAGAACCGGTGCAGCCATGCATGGCAAATATTCATCATTAGATTCTATTGCCATAATGAACACAAATCTCTCTGTGGACCCTGGCTGCTGCTGCTGCTGCTGCTGCTGCCTTCTGGTTCCTTCTGGTTCCTTCTATATGTGATCTGTTGAGGTGGCTTTGCAATAACCAGAGCTCACAGAACACAAAAGGCCCCATCCCTCCAGTGAGTTTATGCAAATAACCCACTGCCACCATCATACAATTTTCAATCAATGTAAATCACTGCTTTCCTTTTGAATGTATTTGTTATTTTTTTGCTGCTGCTGGTGGTGCTGGTGGTGCTGGTGGTGGTGGTGGTGGTGGTGCTGGTGGTGGCGTTCAAAGCACCTATGTTTCAATTCCATTCCGTCATATTCCTGGGGATGTGATGTAGTGTTGTTGTCTGTTGTCTGTTTGTTTGTTTGTTCTATTTCCCCAAGTGCTATAAATATCAGGGTAATGGCAGCCGCTTGTGTGTGTGTGTGTGTGTGTGTGTGTGTGTGTGTGTGCTGGATAACAACCTCCTCCTCCTCCTATTCCTCCTTCTTCTCCTCCTCCTCCTCGATCGTAGCGGAGTCTGAGACAATCAGCCCGGCTCCCTCGATATACGCTATCTGCATTTCCAATGTGTGCGCAAATCTCATTTTGTTGTTGGAATCAACGTGATACGTTAACCCCACCCCCACCCCCCCCCCCCCCCCCCCCCTTACACTTTTGGTACGTTATTTGTTAATAATCCTCTTTCGGAATCCCTTATATTGGCTGTGTATTTGCACCGGTTCTCTGTAACATTGTGTTGAATGAAATCTCTAACGTCTCTGCTGGGGGGGGGGGGGGGCGGAGAGAGGGGGGGTTAGTGGGGGGTGGGGGGGGTGGAGAGCGAGTGCTACTTTTGTGAATGGGAGTCAGTCAGGGGAGCTTAGAGAGCTTGAAATCTCACCCACTCAGAAGGACAGCTCTTGTTTCCAGCGGCCGAGGCCTCCGAGGGGCCACACGAACCCACCAATCGCGAGGCTCCGTGTGAGCGGAGCGGGCGATTCAATTTCTTAAAGGCACAGCGTCGCTTTACCCAGAGAGAGACTCGCTGTAAACAGTGACAAGGCAGCTGCAAACACTTTTCGAGGAAAAAAAAAAGAGGGGAAAAAAAGATTAAAACACTGAGGTTTACAAGTTGTAGGTTGTTTTTGTTTTATTAAATGTGAATTCACATGTTTGAGCCCATCCAGTATCAAGAGTATCAGCCTATATACAAAATAGACATCACTCTTATCATCACATCCTTTTTTTCAACGCGACAAATCAACACATTTGTGTACATATATTCACAAACTGAAAGGACAGTTGACGGTGGTTGGTACTTATTTATTCAAAGATGAGTCAAAGACAGATTCACACTTGGAATGTGAAGTAACTACTGCCCAGAACCTTCCAACAAATGTCTCGGCGTATAATTAGGTCATATTCCAAACCTCTTATTCAAACAGACTTCATAGGACCCACATAAAAATAAAAAATATCTGCTTTTGTTTAAGTGCAAGAAATAAAAATACAGGTTTATGGTTAATGTCTTAAGAAAAGAAGGCAGTCTTCAGTTTTTAAAATAAGGTTTCATTTCATGAAACAGGAACTATTATGGAATGTTTTTTTTTGCTTGTTAGACCTATATGCCAGACCACTGTATCAGAGAACTCTTCACTGTATAACAACTATATTCAATTATTTTGTGTTTGGGGGTTGTTGGAGTTGGTGTGGTGGGGGGGTGGGGGGTGGTGGTGGGGGTTGGGGTGGGGGGCGGGGTCAGATATAATAATATTTGTTGACAAATAATGCCCAATATCCAATAATATGCGACTTATAAACATTCAAATTGATATTTCTCCACACACTGAGGCCATATTAACATGGTTTTGTATCAGTTCCAGCTGATGTGTTTATTTCCCGCCTGGACAGGATTCAGCATCATAACAGGTAATGATGTCGACAGTGCACATGTCTGTATGTCCCATCACTTGCTACAAATGTCGATGGTCCGTATCTTAAAGAGTATATATTGCACAAAAAATGAGAGAGAGAGAGAGAGAGAGGGGGGGGGGGGGGGGGGGGGAGGGGAAAAAACAGTTATGTGCCATAAAAAATACCAAAATCCAGTTTCACACCTGCGATTGGGACCCATCCACATATCACGAGTATGATATACATAAACTCCTAACTTTACTATATTACATTACATATACAATCTTGAAACTAGTTCCGGCTCTGAGGTATGTGTTCCCCCGTGATGCCATTGGATCGTCTACAAATACTCAACAAATCTGCTCTACAACTGTACAAAACCTAGTTTAAAATCACAAGGCATTTTTGATGCAAGTTTTTAATTTAACTTAATCCTTAAAACCAGGACTCCCTTGCATGCTGAAAGAAATTATAAAGGGAAGAAGTGCCTGAAACTCACTGAAAGCCCAGTAAGAACATTCCCTTTTAACTGTACAAAAATATGCCTGAAAATATCTTACTTTTTCTTTTAAAAAGATGAGGTCTGTTATGTATCAAAATGTTTCCTCCACACCTGTATTCTGAAGAGGCTTAGGCTGCTAAATTTTTCAAACCAGGAGGTAAACGGAATCAGTTACAAAAAAAACAAACATTTGTGGCATTAAGAAATTACATAAACCGTTGTAAAGTAACATCCTGAACATTGTCAGTTCACAGATTTGCTTTGAGTCAGTCCACAGTCCGTTTTTTTGTTTAGTTCCCTGCAGTTTTTTTTTTTTTTTTTAAAGAGGATAAGATGCATAGAAGTTCACAGATTTTTTCCCTTTTGTGGTCCGTTTAAGCTGAACAGTAATTGGAGACCTACAGAAAAAAATCCATAAAACCCTGTCATGCCGCCAGAAAAAACGTCTGCAGACTTTTTTTTGTGTTGCTACCAGCTTCATAAGCATCTCATTCCTCAAACCTCACCTCGCCTCCTCCTCCTCCTCCTCCTCCAACTCCCTCTCCTTCCTCTTCCCAGGACCTTTACAACCAACCGACCGACCGACCAACCAACCAACAAACCAACCAACCAACCAACCCACAGGAGGCATGGCTATAGGAACAACTTCAACAGGACATAGGCTATAATTTAATGTCTCCTTCTCCTCTGTGCTTCACCAGCCCCGTTAGTACGTGAACACCAAATCAGAAAAGTTGGCCTCCAACCAGTCCCCGGCAATCATCTCGCTGAGCTCTGGTGTGCAATAGTCTGGGAATTCAAAGTGAGAGCCCAGACTGCCCTCGCTGTAGGAGTCCAGGTCCTTATCCACCAGAGACAGACAGAGGTTCCCTGAATTGGGGTTGCCCAGCTCCGAGCCTTGCGCGCCGCTGGGGGCGAAATTCAAACTAAAGTCAAAGAGCAGATCGTCCGCGTCCTCGCCGGAGCTGGAAGAGGTGGAAACAGACCTAGAAGAAGAGGATGATGATGAAGATGATGATGCTGGTGAGACGGACGCGGCGGGGTACATGGTGCTCTGCTTGGTAATGTTTTTGAAATTATAAAACAGTCTGTTGTTGTTGTTGCTGCTGCTGCTGCTGCTGCTGTGCGTAACGGGCGCACTCCGCACTTCTTCGTACATGCTGGTGCCGCCCTCGGACTCCGCGGAGGAGCTCAGCGTCGGGCTGGCGGGCACTTTGGCGACGCCGTACGGCCTCGGGTGCGCGCCCAACCCCAACCCCAACCCCACCACCACCTCCTCCTCCTCGTCCTCCATCTCCCCGCCGCCGCCACCACCGCCGCCACCTCCCCGTTTATTAATCCTCATAACGTAGGCGGCGGCGGCGTCCTCCTCCTCCTCGTCGAAGTCCTCGTCCTCGTCGTCCTCGTCCGTGAGCTGCTCGCGTTTGATCACCTTGCGCGCCACTTTGACGCTCGTCGCGAAGCCGCAGTCGTCCCCGTAGCCGTGGAGATGATGGTGATGGTGATGGTGATGATGCGACGACGAAGACTTGGAGCTGGTCTTGGTCTTGATGATCTTGGGACATTTCTTGCTGTTGCCGCCGCCGCCGCCGCCGCCGGGGTTCTTGTTGGACGTCTTGGCGCACTTCTCGGGAGACGGCGCGGCGGATTTGGCGCCGGCGTCCAGCTTTGGTTTCTTCTTGGGCCGGTACTTGTAGTCGGGGTAGTCGGCCATGTGCTTGAGCCGCAGCCGCTCCGCCTCCCGGATGAAGGGGATCTTCTCGGCGTCCTTGAGCATCTTCCAGCGCTTGCCGAGCCGCTTGGAGATCTCGGCGTTGTGCATGTCCGGCGACTGCTCCATGATTTTTCTGCGCTCGATCTTGGACCACACCATGAACGCGTTCATGGGCCTCTTGATGTGGCCCGTGGCCGTCTTGCACCAGTCCGGGTTGAGCGGCACGGGGCTGCACGCCGTGAACTCGCTCTCCTCCGAGTCCGTGGCTTCCCGCGACATGCTGCCGTCCGTCTCGCTGCTGTGGTCCGTGATGTGCTGCACCATGACGCACAGGGAGTCAAGTAGTCTGGTGTGCCTCTCTCTCTCTCTCTCTCTCTCTCTCTATCTCTGTGTGTGTGTCTGCGTGTGTGTGTGTGTGTGTGTGTGTCCAGGGGTCTCACACACACACTGACACACAGATCTTCTCTCCGTTAATGCTGTGGTGGTGTGTCTCAAGCTCTCTCTCGCTCTCTGGGTCTCTTCTTCTTTTTCCAGAGTTACAAACTGCCTTCTTAACTAGTTGTCGGCTTTTTCATGTGCGCCGCGTCACGGGGGAGGCAGCCAATGGCGCGGCTTCCACTCCGCCCCGCAGACGCAGACGCAGACTCCTTGGCAGACTGCCTCCCTTCCTTAACCCTTTATTCCCTCCCCTCCCTCCCTCCCCTCCCTCTCTCTCCCTCCTTCCCTCTCTCCAGCCCTCCCTCCCTCCCCCCTGGTCCTCTCTCATTGGATGTGGGATTTGTGGCACACACACACACACACACACACACACACACACACACACACACGCACGCCAGTGTCTGGACCCACGCTGAGCGAGACAGGCATATTAAACACAGTTTGCGCGCTGAGCTCCAGAGATGAGCATCCTCTGAGCTGTGTTTTACGCACAAAAAATAAATGTCAATCGAGGGTTACAAAAAAATTGTTGTATTTTTATTTTACAGAGAGAGATTGAAAGAGGGGGGGGGGGGGGCGTGGTTGTTGTTTGTTTTTATTTTATTTTCCTGTCCTCATTTGAATACTGAAGGTGGCGCTTGGACACTGTTTCTGCAGACGCTGTGTGGCGGTGCGCCTTGACGCACAGGCTGCGCTCCGTCAGCTGGTGCTGCTGCTGGCGTCCAAATGCAGCAGCAGCAGCAGCAGCAGCAGTAGGACGATCGGCAAACATAGTACACAAAAATACAACCCATTCTTTCATGAATTGTAGGAATGGTTGTTTTTTTTTTTCATGAATGAGTTGCACGGATTTGTAAATTCAAGTATCAAGCATTTTTTGTGGTGATGTGTATTTTTATGAATACATAAAAAAAGGCTGATAAATAATCTTATTTTGCCAATTTTTGTTTATTTCATGTTATTTTATGAAACAAACACAATCGTGATGTGTTCCAAACATAGTTCACGGCCGTGTGTGTGTGTGTGTGTGTGTGTGTGTGTGTGTGTGTGTGTGTGTGTGTGTGTGTGTGTGTCTGTGGCATCGTGCAGCCAGAGCAGCCCGTCTCCATACTAAGCACGTCGTCGCAGTAGCGGTAGCAATAGGCGGCTCTGCACTCTACAGCTTCCACCCAGACACACAGTACATGCACAGCACAGCCACAGCCACAATTTGGCTGTGCTGTGCATGTACTGTGTGCAGCCCCGGGAGCCTGGGCTGCTACAGGAAGGCAGGAGGGGATGGGAAGGCTCCCTGCTGAGTTTGCTGTGTCAAGAGGCAGCTAGCTGGCGTCTCCTGCCCCCCTCCCCCCCCCCCCCCCCCCCCCCCCTCTACCCCCTTCTCTGGGTGGCAGCCAGCAGTGCTATTGGAGGGCTATGGCGATAAGGCGTCCCGGTTTTTTTTCTTCTCTCTCGTCTCTGGCCCCTAGAGGGCAATCACTTACCCCTTTGGAACCCTCCCCCCAACACTACACACTACACTCTCTCTCTCTCTGTCTCTCTGTCTCTCTCTCTCTGTCTCCCTCTCTCTCTCTCCTTCTCCTCTCAAGCCTATGCCTTTTACCCCAACCAAAGATTATGAAGTGTGTCTTAGCATGAGAGAGCGAGTGCGAGCGCGAGAGATAGAGAGAGAGAGAGATATAGGGGGAGAGCGAGAGAGAGAGAGAGAGAGAGAGAGAGAGAGAGAGAGAGAGAGAGAGAGAGAGGGGGGGGGAGAGAAAGCGGAAAGGCAGAGGGAGGAGGATATGAGAGCCGGGGAAAAAAAAGGAAAATGAAATGAAAAACAGAAGGTGGAAGGAGACGGGCAGAGAGAGAGAGAGAAGAGAGAGAGAGAGAGAGAGAGACCGAGAGCGAGAACGAGAGAGAAAGTGTATTAGAGACAGAGGTTCTTTCCATTACAGTCGCTTGTCTCCCAGCCTCCCTGCCTCCCTCCCTCCCTCCCTCCCTGCCTCCCTCCCTCCCTCCCTGCCTCCCTCCCTCCCTCCCCGTGCAGCCTCAGACAGAGATAGTGGTGAAATGCTTTATCATGACCACCCTGTGCTGATTAAGGCTTATCAGATGTATGCGCCGTCTCACAAGTCTCTGGAGGCTGCGGCTGCTGCTGCGGCTGCTGCTGCGGCTGCGGCTGCGGCTGCTGCGGCTGCGGCTGCTGTGGCTGCTGTGGCTGCATCATGCACGGGGCGGCGTGGCGTGGCGCGGCGTGCGTGCACATCCATGCACCGCAGCAGCCTGCATGCTAAAGCTAATGGCTTCATCTCTCCAGGCGGGGATTTTTGATTGGCACCCCTCCCCCCCCACACACACACACACACACAAGTTCAATGTGTGCCCTGATGAGTGTCATTCTGTTCAGTATGATTATTATTTTTTGTATTTTTTTCATTCGTACACACATTGATTCACGTTTTATTCATTCATAATTGATGATTATTGCTGTTAATAATATGATTATTGTGATATAATATATATATATATATATATATATACTGTTACTGTGATTAGCCTATTAGCACCACAGCTACCTCTGCCACTCACTACTACAATTAATAACAATTACGATGAGGATGTCGGTGGCTATTATGATGATATGATGATGGTTCATGAGGACGTTGATGACCATGAAGAAGATGATGATTATAATTATTAGTCATAGTAGTAGTAGTAGTAGTAGACCGTAGTAGTAGTAGTAGTTCGCAGTAGCAGTATAGTAGCATCATTATTTATACCCGTTTTATTGTATCATATCATATCTATTGACCCATCGATTTGCGACTATCACTAACAGCAAATAGGAACACCATTAAAACACAACTAAGTACATTTCACGTGAGATTATATTACCACATTATATTACCACCACCACCACTGCCCCTGTGCGTGTGTGTGTGTGTGTGTGTGTGTTTGTCCTTCGCACGCATCGACATACAAACGCTTTGCCATTAATTCTCCCAGCATGCACTCTGTCTGTCTGTCTGTCTGTCTGTCTGTGTGTCTTCCGGATTCATTTCCCCATAATTGTCACTGACCGCAGTGCAATGGCCGCGCCGCCCCCCCCCCCCCCCCCAGCCTTCCCTATCTCTCTCCCCGTGTCTCCTTCTTCCTCATCTCCTTCCCTCGTCTCCTCCTCTACGGCGGTCGGTCTGGTGCAGGGACATGAATCACGGCCGTGCTTAATGACCAGCGCGTACGGCCGCGGGGGGGTGCTGCCCGTCCTCCTCATTACCGTGGCTCATTATGGGATGTGAATGAGGTTGCCGGTGTCGCCGTCAGTCCATTCAGGAGCAGCAGCAGCAGCAGCAGCAGCAGCAGCAGCAAGCAGCAGCAGCAGCAGCAGCAGGCAGCAGCAGCCCGGTGTATGAGTCATCTCTGGGAGGGGCTTTTTCAGACCGCCATGTCTGTCTCGCGCCGATAGAGCAGGAGTACACACACACACACACACACACACACACACACACACACACACACACACACACACACACACACACACACACACACACACACACACACACATACACACACATACACATTAGCACCACACAGTAACAGTGTCTGGCCGCTCAGCTCCTGTTCATCCACTCGTCTGTGTGTCTGATATAGGGTGGGGGGCAAAACAATTGTGATTGAATGTTTGAGTTGTGGAAGATTAATAAATGTCCTAGTTTCGGTGATTCTCATCATCATCATCATCACGATTATTATTTTATTTCCCGTCGAGGTTAAAAACGATTTAACAAGGTCAAAATCCAACAGGGCAATTTTTTTCTGCTTCTGCGATTGCTAATATTTGGCTGCGATTGCCAATGCCCTCGTGTAAGATGTCTTAATGCTTATTTAACACTTTTGATGTCTGGGGAGGATTGGAGATATATACTGTGTACATATTCTTTCTTCTATTTTCTTCTATTTGTGTCTATTCTAGAGCAACAGAGGGTTGAATTAAGCGGTTGTTCTCATTGAAAGAGATGTTTTTTTGTCTCAGGAGAAACACATTTCCTTGCATTGCTTATCTTAAACCTCCCAATCACCAAGACCACCACCAGCACCACCAGCACCACCACCCACCACCATCATCATCACCACCGCCATCACCACCCATCAACACCACCCACCACCACCACCACCACCACCACCACAGCAGCTGCTCCGCGCTCACAAAGGGCCGCTGGAGTGTTAGATCAATACTCAGCCCGGCTCGGGGGCTATCTGATGCTCGAAATGCATGGATCCATCTCCTCTGCATAGCCCCCCAGACAGGTGTGGACTTCTGCTAGCCCCTATCTGATGGCTCCACAATAGGCTCGCTGGGGTGTGTGTGTGTGTGTGTGTGTGTGTGTGGTGTGGGGTAGGGGGGGGGGGGGGGTTGGTCTCTGCATTGGAAGGGGAGAGAAAAACGGGAAGGTGGGTGGGTGTGGGAGAGGAAGGGGGGTGGGGGATGAGTTGTTTTGGTGGGGGCTGGGGGGCATAGAAACGCAAATTAACTTTTCACTTGACGGACGCATTCTTGGGTATCCTCTAGCGCTGGGTGGGGGGGGGGGGGGGGTGTGTGGTGTGTGTGTGGGGGGGGGGGGTTCCAGTGTCCATTACCGCGTGGAGTGAGGCACTGGTTTGTGTTGTCTGTGCAGCCCGGACACAGACACAGACACAGTGCAGTCCCTTGTAGCGTACGGGTAATCTGGCGCTATGCATAGAATTTGTGTAACCAGTTCCAGCGGCGCGCGAGGAGTATTAGGTAAGCCGCCCACCCATGTATGTGTGTGTGTGTGTGTGTCTCTCTCTCTCTCTCTCTCTCTCCACTTCTCTCTCTCTCTCTCTCTCTCTGTCTCTTTCTCCCTCCCACTCTCCATCTCGCTCTCGTTCTCTATCTCTCCTGTTCTTCTCCCTCTCCCCCCCCACCTTCTCTCTCTCACCCTTCCCTCTCGTCTCTCTCCCCCTTCTCTCTTTATCTCTTCCCCTCTATCACTCTCCTGATTTTTCTCCCCCTTCCCCCCCCTCTCTCACCTCTCTCCCCCCCCTCTCTCTCCCTGTCTCACTCTATCTCCATATACAGACACTGTGTCCTCTCTCTCTCTCTGTCTCTCTCTCTTGCCCACTCTCTTTCCTCCCCCTTCTTCTCTCTCCCAGCCTCTCCCCCTTTTCTCTTTATCTCTCACCGCCCCCCCCTCACCCCTCTCTCCATGTACAGACACTGTGTCCTTTTCCCTCCGCAGCCAAGGCTAGAGGTGAAACCTGATACGCACGCCAGCCAGCCAGCCAGCCAGCCAGCCAGCCAGCCAGCCAGCAGCCAGCCAGCCAGCCAGTGAAACACAGCAGAGATTTATCGTTTTGTACTCTGGTCGCTAGTTACTGCCACCCGTTCAGTTGCCTCAAGTGGAGCGATGACACTAAGGCACGCTGCCTCGCCAGCAGCTGGCTAATATTCATTTGTGGGCTCTTTGACTCGTGGGGTCGTGGTCGTCGTTGTGTGTGTGTGTGTGTGTGTGTGTGTGTGTGTGTGTGTGTGTGTGTGTGTGTGTGTGTGTGTGTGTGTGTGTGTGTGCCATGCATCGGCACTCGACAAACACACACACACACACACACACACATCGTCCTCTCTCTCTCTCTCTCTCTCTCTCTCTCTCTCTCTCTCTCTCTCTCTCTCTCGGCCCGCCAAGAGAGATAAGGGAAGCTCTTGTGACAACTGAAGAGGATCTCACAACAAGTTTAGAATGGTGTGTTGGTTCACCGCCACCACCCACCCACCACCCCCCCTCCCCCCCCCTTTCCCCAGCACACACACACACACACTCACACACACACACACACACACACACACACACACACACACACACACACACACACACACCCAAGGCTGTTGTGATGACGCCCCAGCCCCCCCCCCACCCGAGTGGTTGTGGCTTTACATTCTCAACTCAATGCAAATGTGACTCCAGGGTGTCAGGTCCTGTGTTGACCCTCCCTCCCCCCCCCAGCCCCACCCCCCCCCCCACCTCCTCCCCCGACCACCACCACCACCACCACCACCACCTCCACCTCCTGCTCTTGATGTGGCCTCCTGTCTGCCCAAGGTCTGATTCTTAGCGCATACTTGAGACTGGAGTGTCTCGGCCGGCGAATGCAAACGGCGGGGGACGGCGGGGGTGCACATTGTGCCGGAATGTTTGCGGCCGGGCATCGGCTTCCGCGCGCAGTCCTGCGTGTTAGCGGCGAGCGCTTGTCCTTGGCGAGAGACACTTTTGTTTTTATTTGCGTCTTTGTATTTCGTTTTATAGCGCGCGGCGGCTACTCGGGATTCAGCGCGTGCCGCCGCGAGAACGGATGGAAGATACAGTGTAGACGGAGGGGAATATACATGACTTCTGTGTGTGTGTGTGTGTGTGTGTGTGTGTGTGTGTGTGTGTGTGTGTGCGTGTGTGTGTGTGAGAGGACATAAAAAACAAATATTTCACCCGTTAAGATAAAACAGCCGAAAGGAGCCGAGCGTCTTTATCTGCGCAGAAGTCGCATTTCGTATCGACAGGACACACGCTTCCCTCAGTGCGTGGACGGACGTCAATGGCACATACGTGTACACGTGTCGCCGAATACAGCGCTAGTTCTCGCGTGTATTGATTCAATTAGAGGAAAAGAAAATGTTAGCGAGACGTTAGCAGTTGGTAAACATGGCAACGGCAAAAACAACAACGGATAGTTTCCCTAATCAAATCCCCCCCCCTCTAATCAATTCCCTGCTTAGACCCCCCACCTCTCTCTCTCTCCCACCACCCCTCGGGACATAAACACACATTCACACATCAGCACATTCACACACACGCACACACACACACACACACACACACACACACACACACACACACCGGCGACTCTGCCCCCCCCCTGACTAACCGCGGGGAGGCTCTGAGCAGATGATGACATCATCCCTGGGCAGCTCAGAAAAAAAAAAAAAAGCTTATGAAGTGCGTCGGCCATGTTGTGTTCCCATCGCTAATCACGGCGACATGTCATCTGTTGTCATTGGCTGTAAACTCCCCCCCCCCCCCTCCCCCCCCTACCCCGCCTCCAGTATTTAAAACCCTTTTAATTTTGAACACCGAAGCTCGACATGAGAGAGAGAGAGAAACAATAATTGTACTTTACAGTTACTGTACTGGTCTCTCTGCATATCATGTTGTTCACCATCGCCTTTTGCTAATAAAGTTGTGTATAGTGTGTACGCATGCGTGTGTGTGTGTGTGTGTGTGTGTGTGTGTGTGTGTGTGTGCGTAGGAAGAAACCTGTGGGCTCTCACAGCCCCCCTAGTAATGAGAGTGTGTTTAGTCTGGAGACCGTGTTGGACTAATGCTGATGGATGGTATGGCTACGGGTCACGTCTCGCTCTCTCCCACACACCGCGGGGAGGCTGCCAGAGACCCGCGGCGGGGGGAAAGTTTTCCTATATGCAAACGCCCGCCGCGTTGGAACAGTGTTTATGCGTTGCGTTATGATGTGTATGTTCCTTTATTTATGCTTTATTTGGATCCCCCATTAGCTGCCCCAAAGCGGTCGCGAGACTTCCCCGGGGGGTCAACGCACGCGAAGACAATAAGAAATAAAGCGGACAATTATTAAAATCACACAGTATCAATAAGACCACAGCAACACAAGAAAATGAGTAAAATTACTCGACATATGAAACAATGAGCGACAGTAGTAACCTACAATGAAAGCAACAACGACAAAAAGAAATAAAAACCTTGAAATCATTGGTGGCGTGATCGGGTGGTTCATCGACAAAGCCTACGGATGTACTGTATGTGTGTGTGTGTGTGTGTGTGTGTGTGTGTGTGTGTGTGTGTGTGTGTGTGTGTGCCTGATCGACCAAACAAGCAAACGAATTAACACGCGAGGAGCGGCAAACCAACCCGACGCACAAACAAAAACAAGATCGGTATTCGCGCTGCACTGCACTGCACTGCACTGCACTGCACGGGCGTTCTCAGAAGCATCACGACTTCTTCCCAGTGTGTGTTTGTCTTCCCCCTGCGACCAGCACAGACTTGCCTCCCCCCCCGTCATCCTCCTCCTCCTCCTCCTCCTCCATGGTACAAGATAAGACCGTGTTGACTACAGACCGGGGCCTCTGTAGAGACTAGTCAGACGGGGGGGCCGCGGCGCTGTTAGTCACTCGTCGCGTCGTATCCTGTGCTCTGAAGTTTTACTGGTTTATGATCTTTGCACCACTTGCCCAATTGGTGACGGTTCAAAGCGCCGCTCTGACAAATCGAGGATCCGTGGCCCGCGGCGACGTGTCGGCCGGCCCTGTTCTGTGTGTGTGTGTGTGTGTGTGTGTGTTGTTAGGTTGTTAGGAGCGCCGTGTGTTTTCGCGAGGAAGTGGCTCGCAACTCACGGGTTTACGATTTGGCGACACGTTTGGGTTTTTTTTTTCTCTTATTGTGCGCAGTTGTTTTGTTTAAAAGAAGAATTAAGCTGTAATGCTCACCACATGTTAAGACGCACGACGAGGTTAAACACGATTTATGACTTTCAGTTCATATTTGTTGCTGTTGGTTGTCCTTCCAATATTGTAATTGATTTATTAATTGGATGTATTACGTAGGAATGTAATAAACGACATTATTACATGATCTGGGAAACCCTCTTTGTTCCCCACAGTCATGCATAAATAAATACAAATAAATCACTTTATTAGATTCATATTAGTTGGTATTAAGGTCATTAAATACAGAATCCACTATGCCAGTCCAAACTGGTCAACCTAACCTACCCAATAAACCTCGATGTAACGATTTGATGACCTCGAGAATTAAACTTGATCCATTCCTAGAAAACTGTAGTTAAGAAGAGCCAGCCATCTACCTGCTGGATAAATATTTGAACACATTGAAACTCTTACAGAATTGAAGAAGCACCGGCCCAACACGGAACAACAAACACACCCCTCAACGTCAAAAAAGCAGAAAATTCAGCTGAAACCACAACATGCAACATCGGGACCCCGGGAAAAAAAAAAAAAAAAACCATTGCGAAAAAATCATCAAACCGCATTCTTTCTGCCCGTAACCTTGAAAAACAAAAACAAGACAAAATAGACCCACAGAGAGACAAAGACCCGAAGGTAAGTCTGAGCGTTCAGTCTTGTTTGAACAGCGGCCAGATAAGATAGCTCAAAGTTATCAGCACAAGATGGATTCCCGGAGGCACCTTCCAGGAGGGGTTTCATCAATGTACCGCGGAGGGAAGAGCGAATCAATTCCTCAAAGCACATACAGTGATATATAACCGGCAGAAACTAAAAGCAACTAAAAGCAAAAGCAAAGTTGAAAAAAATAGAAAGAAAAAAAACCCCACAGCGCTCTCTTATCGCATCGAAACTACTAATTGTTTTGGTTTTTTTTCAAATCTATTTTGAAAATGCATCGCAACTTTGCATTTTTACTCTCCATAAAAGATCCAAAATAAACATGGCGTCCAAATACTATCATCATATGCCCATAAAAACATAGATCTAGAATTAGCATATTCCATCATGTCAAGGCAAAGGATTAGTTCACCAAATGAGAGAGTCTTCAAAGTGATTTACGGAATTAATAAACCTTTTAAATCCACATGAGTGACTGATATCACTGAAGAAAGAAAGAACCGTTGATGAACGATAATGTTTTGCTTTAAGTGTTCCAATAGTTCCTCGACCAATTAGATGTTCGCTATTAAAGTGGACAACGTGTGATAAAAACGGTCTCGCTGCTGTTAAAACATGCGGTGGCATACATCACAAGCCAGCGAGATATCGTGGACATCGACATCCACATTCGGTTTAAAAATAAAATAGAATTTCTTATATTTAAACCAAAATCCAACACACAGCCGGCGCTCATTTCAATATCAATGTGCGTACGATGACAGCGTTGCAAATTGTGCCGCTTTGCCGGGTGTTTGGGGCGCTGGGAGAGCTATTCCAAGGTAACCAATTGCACCACGAAAAAAGAATAGGAGAGAAACCTCAAGAGTTACTTCTTCTCTCTCACTTTGGATTTCGTATGCACATATAGACCGCTACTTTCCCCCGGATTCCGCCCGTATCAGAGCCCTAATATGTCCTCTCTATATAGCGATTCGCTGCCCTTTCCTTCATGTCTTTTAAGGATTTCTTAGACAGGCTTCAAGAGAGATTTTAATAAACGTTCCTCTTTTGCAAAAATCCCCCAGCATTCCTCCCGTTACTGCTCAGAGAGTTATCTTTATCTTAACAGTAAAGGTCATTGGAGGAGACTCGCGGATAGGGAAAGGCTAAGCTCTGTGCATGGTGGAGTGTTTAACAACTATCTAAAAATCAATAGGAGACAGTTTGGCAATGAAGGCCACAGATCAGGAATAGCTTGAATCTGACAAAGCTTGTTGCCTTTATGGAGAATGCGGTCGGCCCGTCTTACAGCCGCGCGCCAACTATAATATATGTTATCTTCCGCCGGGTAAAACCGTGTATTTTTTCCGAAAAATGCACGCGTATCTCCAGAATCCGAGGTTTTTTTTACGACACGCAAGTTCAAAAAAGTGCACAGTTTATGAATAGTAAAATGTTGGACTTGCGCAACAACACAGAACATAGTGCTTGGCCGTATTTTCAGGGAATTAATTCTGTGCATTTACCCAAACCTCCAACAAAAAAAATCACAGTTTATACAATAGAATGTTTTACATATATATACTGTGTTATCCCGGTTCCCCAGGCTCTAGGGGGGGACCGGGTGTCTGAACGACGGCCGCTGCGAGATATTTCCGCTAATGAACAGAAACACAAGTTTGGGGGGAAAAGCAAGAGGGGGGGGGGGGGAAAGTCCTCTATAGGTGCGAGCAGATTAGCTCCCTTCTCATTTCCGACGTTTCCTCTTTGATCGTCGTTATAAGCGTCTGTCAAGCGTACGCCGACGACTCATTTTAACAAGGGCGGAGTTTCCAGCTTCCCCTTTTAAATCATCGTCGTCGCTCTCTCTCCGTGTCGCAGACATTGGCTAATAGGGGAGGCAACCTTGAACCTGCAGGATTATTCTCAAAGCCAGTTTAAATGTGAACATATTTTCTTGGTGATTATGTGTGGGAACCAACAGTTAAAGTGACTAATAATGTAATGACCCAGAAGGCTATGTGTTGCTTTCTCCATGGGGGCCTGTGTGGTAGAAAACAAAAAATTCACCTTTTTTCAGTTTGGTAAATACAAAAAAATCACCCAAAGGGAAAGTTTCACCATGTAGTTATATAACATACAGTATACAATTAATATGAGAGTGAAAATAATGCATCAATTTCAAAAGGGAAGCGTGCACCAGCATATACTAGCAGACAAAGCAGCACAATGCATTGTGCTAATTATGAAAAATATGTACGACGGTACACACACTTATTATGATACTGTGTAATAAATTATTTGCTCATAGAACATAATGACTTTTGGTTCTTTAATTGGGCTTTGTGTAAGAACCGTGTCTGGAATTTCTTCAAACAGGTTTTTTTTTTGCGCCACAGAAAATAAAAATGTGAAAAAAACAACCCGAGGCGCTCTTTTTGAAGCACTTTTATATAACAAGCGAGTCGCATAAATATTACATTGGGATCTCTGTCTCCGACGGAGGCCCGAGAAACATCTCTCCTCGTGGCCGGTGTGTTGTAGCTAACCTCTAAACCCCCCCCCCCAAGACCCCCCCGCACCCCCTTCGACCAGGGGGGCCGGTGTGTCTCCGTAATGGGCCTCCACCTATCCGTCTGGAGATATTGTAACCTTTTTTGCCGATCTCTATCTGTCTGTCATCGGGTTAATGTCACCGTCGAGGATAAATACTGGGGGGAGACGCCTCAAAGCGGTCGGTCGACCAGTACCTTAATCACAGTCTAATCCCTCCCAGCTAGACGCCGTCTCGGGAAAGGGTGGGGAAGGTGAGGAGATGGTTCGGAGATGTCGAGACGGACACGTCGCTCCAATTAGCGCTCGGCCCGCGTAGCTTTAGAACCTTGTCATTAGGAGCACGTAACCCCCTCTGTCACTCATGCACGATGTTCGCCGAGGCAAATTGGGGCATTGGACACATTGCTCCGGGGTGTATACCGTTAATAGGTTGACTTATGTATGACATTCGTGTATGTATATATATATATATATAGGAGCGTCGACGTGAAAGTTGTCGTATCGAGTCGTATATAGACGCCAGTCAGCGATACTAATCTCGTACCGTGTAAATAGTGCTATGCTACGGCACACTGGAGTTTTAATCTACCTGAATTACAACGTTAAAGAGAGAGAGAGAGAGAGAGAGAGAGAGAGAGACATGCATTTTAGATATGCTTCTTTAGATTAATTAACAATGCGGAAACAGGTACATGCATTTTGAATGAGTTGCCGTAGAACCTCGCCTTCGGTATGCAGATAGATTCCCCAGCGGTGGTGGTGGTGGTGGTGGTGGTGGTGGTGGTGGTGGTGATGGTGGTGGTGGTGGTGTGGTTTTTAAGGGCAGACGGTCTTTACAGGTCTGGTAGACAGGGGAGCATTAACCGTTATCTTGCCGCGAGCCGCCATTAAAGCCGGCAACAATAAGAGGCCGGGGTCAAGGATGAGGTTGAATGACAGCTCGGGATGAATCTAATTTCTGAGGAAGCGATAAAGCGTCGAGGTGTTTTTCTCTCTCTCTCTCTCTCTCTCTTCGCCGGCTCAGCTGCTTCCGAGCCATTCATTTCATTCATTCATTCATTCATTCTTCTCTCCGATCCGGACGGCGAAGGGGTCGGTCATAAAGACACCGGACGGATCGGGCGGGAAAAACGCGGACGGACGGACGGGCGCAATCTCGTGGCCCGGATCAAAAGCCGTCGGCTGTTAATGAAAATAAGAGCGAGGCGCGCGCCCTGTAAATCATCTTACTGTCTCATATATTAGCGATAATGAATTCACGCCGCCACGTTTAACCTTAGTTTTGCAATTCATTATATTTGAGATTAACAAGGGAGAGAACTTAAGCGAACTGTCTGCGGGGAATTACAGCCGGGGCCGCGTTGTCAATCAAGGATTGTGTTTCGGCGTCTTTCATTAGGGGCGGGAGGAATTAAATAAGACTTTCCTTTAATGGCGGACGGGGCTCTCCCATTTAACGCTCCTCTCGCGCTCCCAAGATGGTTAACTCTTCATTACCCAAATTAAAGGCATCCATCTCCGCTGGCTCCCGCCACATTGCCGTGACCTCTAGCTGTCAAAACTTTCATGTAAGCCATTGAGTGATGGATGATACCCCCAAAAGCCATTGTCAAAATCATCCAGCAAGTGTCCGACCCTCTCCTATCCATTCAATTCATCTCCCCGGGCTATGTGCCACCAGCTATGATTTAACAATGAGGTTGGGCCACTAATTTACCCTCATAGAAATTAGAAACTACCTTTTAATTATATGCCTGGGAGTGTTCTGAGAGTTCACCGGGATCACACCCGAAGCTTTTAACGCCGCTTTGTGCGGGCGGATCATTTATATTCTTGTGACACGTTGCTTCGGGGGGTGGTCCTTCTCCGTGCGTACAAACCCACGGGGGAATATTAGCGAAGCGTTCAGGAATAGGTAAAAAGGTACGAACGCGACAATCGATGTTCCACATATGAAGGTCAGAGCTGTCGCTTTAGACGCGGCGATAAAAATAGGCGGGAAAATTGTGTTCTACGGTAACAGCTCTTTTTTTAAATTAACGTTTTTACGAAAAACGACACACACACACACACACACACGCACACACACTTGGAAAATACGGCGGGTGAAGATATCAACGGTCATCAAAAAAAAAAACACAATGGTTAGTTTAGCGGGCCGCTCGACAAATCGGCTCAACGCAACGCATTTCCTCGACGGCGGCTCGTCGACGCTCGACGCGGGCGATCAATAACTAACAGCGGCCACGCTTCACGCTCGCAATTACATCACGCCGGCCCCCCCGCCGGCCCCCCCGCGCCGTTTGCACAAAGACTCTTTGTTGACAAAGAAAGGCGCGCTCGCTTGAACTTCCACTTTTATTTTATTCCCTCCCCGTCGGCCAGCCCTATTCCATTTGCATCACCTTCAGACACATGTAAATATTCCAGCGCACGGCACTCGCCATCCATAATACATGATATAAGTGGCCCCACACTTGTCTGACCTCTGGTCCTCCACCCACCCCCTAACCCCCCACCCCACCACCCCCCCGCCGGTCTCAGACAGATGTAGACGCCGGACACACCTCGCTTCCTGAGCGCGGGAGAGTTAGCGCTTCCTGGGAGAGGCAGCCCCCACCCCCCACCTACCACCAGCACCACCATCTCCACCTCCACCACCTCCACCACCTCCACCACCTCCACCTCCTCCTCTCCGGAGCCCCGAGGAGCTAGACAGCTACCTACGGTGAGAGAGAGGGCACGTCACGGCGGACCCTCGCTCACTCCCAGCACCTCCGTGCGCCTGTCAAAGGGTCAGGAGGTCACGCGCAGTTCAGTTTACCCTGACTCTGTGTGTGTGTGTGTGTGTGTGTGTGTGTGAGTGTGTATGTTTGTGTGTGTCTTGTTTAGGTTTGCTGTGTTGTGTGTGCGCTTGTGTGTGTGTGTGTGTGTGTGTTGTGTTGTGTGTGTGTTGTGTGTGTGTGTGTGTGTGTTGTGTTGTGTGTGTGTGTGTGTGTGTGTGTGTGTGTGTGTGTGTGTGTGTGTGCGCATGGATTGTGAAGATGCGGCTGTTATGTGTGAGATTTTTGAGTAGGTGGCGGTGTGGTGTGTGATGCATGTTTCTGTGTGTGTGTGTGTGTGTGTGTCTGTGTGTGTGTGTGCGTGTGTGTGTGTGTGTGTGTGTGTGTGTGTGTGTGTCCTCATCCTGGCGGTGTATCATGCGAGAGAGTGTGAACTTGTTTCAATCAGCCGTCATGTTTTTGAATGCATCTGTGTACGTACGCATGTGGACATATGTGGTTTTGGACACGTGTGTGTGTGAATGTGTGTGTGCGTGTGTGTGTGTGTGTGTGTGTGTGTGTGTGTGTGTTCATGTGAGAGCGTTTGCTTGTGTCTTGGGAGCGCAGAAAATAAAATAAAATGCATCGACGGTATGCATATTTCAAATGAAGTGAGAAGATTTAGAAGAGACCCTTCCCATTCAGAACTCCTCCCACAGCAGCAGCAGCAGAACCGGAAGGTAACACAACGGATGCATAGGTGGTGCTGGTGGTGGTGTTGGCCGTGGGTGGTGGTTGGGTTTGTTGGGGTAGTAGTAGTAGTAGTTAGTAGTAGTAGTAGTAGTAGTAGGTTGAGGAGGAGGAACAACAACAAGCTTGTGGCAGCAGCAGAGAGACGCTGAGCTAATCGCGGCGGAGGTGGTGACCATCGGTGGTTACAGCTTACTCAGGATTATGACTCAATCAGCGCGGCTTATTGCTGCTTAGGTAATTATTTAATCAAAGAGTGGACGTGTCAATAGGAGTCGACGGGAGATTAATTATAAGTATGGGGATGACTTCAACTCCCTGTTTCTTTTTTTTCTTTTAGTACTGGTACCTCTCTCTCTCTCTCTCTCTCTCTCTCTCTCTCTCTGTCTCTCTATCTCTCTCTCTCCCTGCACGTCTCCTCGGTAGCGATTAGGGAGAGAGGGGATGAGATTGTGCACGGGAAGGGGGAAGGAGGGAAGGAGGGAAGGCGGGAAGGGAGGGCGGGGAGGGTGAGTGACAGCCTCCAGCCGAAGCTAGGGGCTAACGGAGCACTACAGTTAACACTCTTAACCCCTCGACACTGATACAGATCAATAGAATGCTATACTTTGAATTAAATGGTTTAATTAGTCGTATTAACTCGCAATGCCACTTAAGCCAAAGAGAGGGGTAAGGATAAAAAAATAAATA
>PIJE02002672.1:11621-45696 GCA_002895965.2 Coryphaenoides rupestris
AGGGAACATTTGACTGAGTATGGTATGGTGTTCCAGAGCTTTGGGGTAGCAACTGAGAAAGCGCGGTCGCCCAGAGCCCTTAACCTCGACCGCGGCACTGACAGGAGGAGCAAGTCAGAGGATCTGAGTGTCCTGGGATTGGAGAGTGGGTGAATGAGTTCTGAGATGTACTGGGGTGCCAGGCCATGTAGAGCTTTAAAAACAAATAGTAGAACTTTAAAATCAATCCTGTACTTGATGGGTAGCCAGTGCAGGGATGCCAGTACAGGTGTGATGCTATCTCGTTTTCTAGTCCCAGTTATAAGACGGGCAGCTGCATTTTGCACCAGTTGTAAACGGGATATATGTGATTGGTTGATACCTAGGTATAGTGAATTACAGTAATCTAATCGTGAAGTGATAAGTGAGTTGGTAACGATTTTTAGATCGTTTCGTGTGAGGAATGATTTTACTTTGGCGATGTTACGTAGTTGAAAATAGCAACCTCTCACAACAGAGTTTATTTGTTTGTCGAACTTGAGGCATGGGTCAAAGATGACACCAAGATTTCTGGCATGGGGGTGAAGGTTGGGTGCCAGGGGTCCTAAGCAGGCAGCAGTGGTCATGGTGAAGTTGGAGGGGCCGAATAGTACCACTTCTGTTTTGGCGTCGTTTAGTTGGAGGAAATTTCTAGCCATCCACGCTTTGACCTCGTCTAGGCAGTTAAGGAGGATACTAACTGCGCTGTTGTTCTTATTACTTGTTTCTATGGGGAGGTACACCTGGTCAGACACACACACTTTCGATTTGTCAGTGTAAGTGTGTGCATATTTCTGGTGTGAGTGAGAGAGGGAGAGAAATGGAGAGAGAGAGCGAGCATGGTTGAGAGAGATAGAGAGAGAGAGAGAGCGAGTGAGTCTGTGTGAGAAAGGTGTGTGTGAGAGAGCGAGAGAGAGAGAGAGAGAGAGAGAGAGAGAGAGCGAAAGAAAGAGAGCCAACCACTGGTGAGCAGCAGTCACCCTACCCCCTCTGCCCCTACAGCCCCAACAAGGTAGGGGAGAACCCTACCTTGTTGACTCCGTCCTGGCAGCTGAGGTAGCCGGCTGGCAGGTTGGAGGCCACCAACTCATTCATGATCACCCGGCCGTCCTTCAGCAGGGGCAGCCAGGCGTAGCCCACTGGGAGCGCCGACGACAACAACAACACCTTGTCAACACGTCATCCGCCATCATATCAAAGGAACAAGAGTATCTCTAGAAAAGAACGGTGGTTCTCAACCTTTTGGAATGCACATAAGCGACACTCATTGTGATATAATAATAACAAGCCATCATGCGATATTTACTGAGAGCTATATTTATTTATGACACATTTATTTTGAACTGTCGTTTTGGCTGGGACTGAGGCACCCATCAAAACACAACTCAAGGTAATTTTCCCTGACAACAACATGGTTGCCAATAAGGGAGATCAGGTTTCATGGGGGCTTCTTCTTCTTCCTCTTTGTGTGTTTCTGGTGTGTGTTTCCTGTACCTTGTGTCTCAACCATGTCGCGCTTCTTGGTGCTGGCCTTGCTGTTGCTGTCACAGCTGATGTGGTAGAAGGTGAACAGCATGTGGTGCTTCTCGTGCAGCTGGGTCGGCAGCTCGATCTTGAACTGGAGAAGGAAGGGGGTACACGGTTATGGCTACACGTTACATTAACGTTTAACCCCACTGACTCCCACCCCCCATGGAAACTACTGCGTGACATTAACGCACATCCTTTCTTTAAACTGCACCTTTTTATTCGTAATTTGGTATATATTTTTTATATATATTCTGTATATTCTATGTTGTCTATGTTTTTACTTTTTACTGTTTAATGTTCAATGTTCAATGTTAGGCACCAATTGCACAAAAGCACATTCCTTGTTTGTAGGAAATTCTCACCTTCAAGAATTTCCTTTGGGATTAATAAAGTTTTATCTTATCTTAAAAACTAAGACAATAAAGCTGATTCTGATTCTGGTGCGGGTTGACAAACACCGTCGCTTGTTCGCTGCACTTCACGCATTTTAGCGTTTGTTTAATCGCGGATCCAGAAGTTTGACAATGCTCTGACCGAACTTCTGGAGGGAGACAATTCCTGTGCCGGGAAAACCAGCATGAACGAGTGGAGTTGGAGTCACACAGGGTTTCGGTTTTTCCCGTTCAGGTTGTTTCCAGTCTCGACCCCGCCCCCAGGAACACGATTGGTCGAAACTAATTTGAAGTGAAAGAAAGTGACACGCCCCTTTCACACAGATTTCGGCTCGTCTGCTATCAGACTGATTTGTGAGAATTGTGAGCGTTTGTTAGTTTGTAGTCGGGGGGAATTAAATGCTAGCTAAAACACAAAACAAACACGACAACCTTTTGTATGGATGTGCAAAAGTAACAAAACGTATGTGGCTTGTGGAGAATCAGGTGCGTTAGCAGCAGCAGCAATATCTTCAAAACCTCTGAAATGTGTTGGAGTCTCTCAAACACCATTTTGACACAGCATTATATCATGGAGTCATCAGGATGATTGAGAGTCTGTGTGAAGTCATTAGTCTTACCTCATCGTAGAACTCGGGGTTGTGCTAATACTGCAGCGAAGGCATTCTTGGTAAACAACTGCCCTCCTGGTCGGTCATAGATGCACTGTGGGGATCGTCGACGCGGGTTAGGGTAAGCTGCCAAGTGGGTGGGTTAACTTTTTGCAAACATTTTGAAACAATAGCCGCCTGGGAGAGAGAGCCTGGCGATGAGACGTGTGTGTGTATGTGTGTGTGTGTGTGCGTGTGTTTACCTTCAACGGAACAGAGTCCTCCTCATCCGATTCCTTGAACTCGACGCACACGGCTATGTTTCTGGCCTGAGGACAGACAGACGGACAGACAGAACAAGGCCCACCCGTTAGTGGGAGACCACATTAGCTTTCCGTGCCGTGTTGTATACACAACACACTGTGCAACAAGAGCTAGCCCCAGGATTTGGAGCTAACCTTGCTGTTGCTTAACAGAAAGTATGCAAAACCCAATGAAATATTGTGTTGAATAGTCTATGATCATATACACATTCTTTACAAGAAGAACAACATATAACTGAGAATGTACCACAGAGATATATTGCTGTGTCTCTTTCAACAAATGTACTCTTTGTAAGTAACTTTGGATAAAAGCGCCACATGCACTAAATGTAAATGTAATGTAATTTATTATACCACCAGGTGTGAGCATGATTAGCCATTATAAGCCGTTTCAAAATTGCCATGTGACTAAAATTGTCATTGTGACGAAGTGGCATCACAAAGTGGGTGTCCACCTAGATGTATGATGACTAGATCAGACTACCAGCCTACCCAGTGGACTGTACCAACTGGTGAACTGATCTAGTCGCATTACATCTAGGTGGATACTCTCACTTGTGATGTCACTTTTAGTCACATGACAATCTCACGCCTGGTGGTATGATAGGGCCCCTTCAAATACACATGCAATTACATTATAATAATGCAAAAATGCTATTATTAGAGTAAAATAAACAAACTGATACTCTGCATACCTTTGCGAAAGACTTTTGGCCGTCGTACTTGAGGTGGCGCGGGTAAACGTAGAGGTGATTGTTGTAGATGGTGAAAGGCTGGGAGCATTTAGCGATGCTCGGCACAAACTCCTCCACTTCAAAGAACATTTTGGCCTTCTCACCGATGTCAAATGACTTCACGGGAATGTAGGATGAGGTAACACAATCTGAGACATGGCCACGAGAGAGAGAGAGAGAGAGAGAGACACATCAGAATCAGAAACAGCTTAGCAATTGCCTTATTTTTTGCAAATAAGAAATGTGCTTTTGTGCAATTGGTGCCTAACATTGAACATTAAACAGAGAGTAATAACAAATGCTAAATGCAAAAAATAAAATAGAGATAAAAAATAAGCGATAAAAAGGGACAACTTATAGAAAACATTGGGAGAGGGTTCGAGGGTTGGGGGAAAGACAGCAGAATCATTTGACAGCGTAGAGTACACTTAGAGCAGAGAGCAAGATATTGCAGCGTTCCACTTTCTCAATCAGCAGCAGAATCTGAGGACGTACTTGTCAAATCCGGGGCTACGTTGTCGATGGTGACGTCAAGGTTTCCCAAGATGACAGGGAGGTTCGCCATCTTCTCTGGCCTGGGGAGAAGAGAAGAAGTATATACGAAAATATACTCTGATATATAGTAAGGCAGGCTGACTGGAACTGGAGAGGTCGAAACCCTAGCAAACTTTAACCTTTCGTTTTTAACCCTATATCTAACCCCAGATCAAACCGTAACCTTATATCTAACCCTAACAGTAAATATAACCCTTACCAAAACATACTGTAGTCATCCACCATACTGAACTATACTATAGAATTATATAAAATATATCTATAACCTCAGTTTTATATTTCATATTACAATATTTTGTTATAATCGCGCTCGATCCAATTAAATTCTATTCAAAGAACTATAGTTGAGGCTACAGTCCAAAGTCCCCCCCAAAGAATCGCCACCTTATCGTGGTGGGGGGGTTTGGGTGCCACCGTGACCCTGGGAGCTGTGTTGTCCAGGGAATTCGCCCCTGGTAGGGGCTCCCAAGGCAAAGTGGTCCCAGGGGAGGGGCCAGACTAAGAGCGATTCAAAGACCCCATGAAGAGACTCCTGAAGAACACAGTCACCTCGCCCGGACAAGGGAAACCGGGGCCCCCTTCTGGAGCCAGACCTGGGAGGGGAGCTCGTCGGTGAGCGTCTGGTGGCCGGACCTGGATCCACGGGGCCCGGCCGGGCCAAGCCGAAAAGACTACGTAGAGTCACCTCCTGTGGTTCACCACCTGCAGGAGAGTCATTGGGGCGGGTGCGTTTGTAAACCGGCGGACAAAAGGGGTCCTGGTGTGTGGATCCCCCAAGGGGCATGGTCGGGGAGGTGGGCGGTACCACTACGATTATGTTGGGCTCACCTCCACGACACAGCCACCGGGTTCTGGCAACAAACTCCTATAAAGAGGGGCTGGACCCTCCCTTTTCCGGAGTTGCCCAGGGTTGTGAGGCGCAGGTGTGGATACTCACAAGTCCCCGGCTGAGCGCCGCCTGTGTTGAGTTCTCTCGGTGAACGAGAGGTCGCCTCCATGCGACTGCAAGGCGCTGGGGGAAGGCTGCTGACTTTTGTGTGTCCTACGCACCAAAGCAGCTCAGAGTATCGGCCTTCTTGAACTCCTTGGTGGCATCCTGGAAAGGTTCCATCCGTACTCCATAGTTCTACTGGGGACTTCAACGCACACGTGAGCCAATGTGGAGAAACCTGAGGGAGTGATGGATGAACGGCCTGCCCGATCTGAAACCAGAGTGGTGTTTTGTTATTGGACTTCTGTTGCTAGTTCATGGCTGGCCATAACAAACACCATGTTCGAAACATATGGTCCACAAGTTTGTACCTGGTACCGGACCCCTTAGGCAAAGTCCTGAATCGACTTCTGTATAATCGTATCAAGCAGATCTGTGCGGCCGCAGTTGACACTGAAGAGAGAGCACCTGGCAATATCACCACCTTTGTGGTTGATCAGATGGGCGCAGGGGCTGCCAGGACAGACCTGGTAAACCCAAACGTGTATGGGGAACTGTCCGGAAGAATTCTCGTGCATCCGGGGAGGTTGGGGATGGAACAGAGTGGGCATGTTCAGAGCCTCCAATGTGGAGCGTGTAGCTCGAGCTGTGGTCTCAAAAGGCATGTCGGTGCCGTCGTGGCGGCACCCAAGAACCCTTGGTGACACCACGGTGAAGGAAGCCGTCAGAGCCTGAAGAAGAGGCCTTTCGGCCTGGTTGGCCCAGGGGTCTCCTGAGAACGCGACGGGGTACCGGAGGCCAAAAGGACGCGGCTCAGCAGTCGCTGAAGCAAAAATTCCGGTTGAGGAGATTCGGATTGAGGCCATGGAGCAGGACTTCTTGGTTGGCTCAAGAAGTTCTGGCGAAACTGAGTCCCGCGACTCAGGAAGGGAAAGCAGGGCTTGGCTCAGGCTTTGCTCAGTCGGGAGCGAACTGCTTGACCCAGACTAGGATAATTGGCGCGGGGTGGAAAGAACACTTTGAGAACTCTGAAACCGCGAGTACTCCTCTGTGGAAGAGGCCCAGCAGTCTGAAGACTCGGGGAAGCCTCACCCATATCCTTGGAGAGGTCACTGATTAGTCAAAAGCTCTCAGTGGCAAAGCGCCAGTGTGGATGAGATTCGCCCTGAGATGCTGAAGGCTCTGGACAATGTGGGCTGCCGTGGTGACACGCCTAGTCAATGTGCAGTTGGAGTCCGGGACAGTACCTGTGGAATGGCAGACCGCGATGGTGTTCCCCATTTTCAAAAAAGGGACCGGAGGTGCTGCTTCCAATTTAATCGAGGTATCACCACTGCTCCCTCCCGGAGAAAGTCGAAAACCTCAGCTCAGGAGGAACAAGGCAGATTCCGTCTTGCGCTGTGAACAGTGACCAAGCTCTTTACCTCGCAGTGCTTGGGGGGTGCATGGGAGTTTGCCCATCCAGTCTACATGTGCTTGTGACTTGGGGAAGGCTTTATGACCGTGTCCCCCGGAATCTGGTCGGGGTACTACGGGAGTATGGGCGGGACCGGGGCCGTTGGTAACGTGGCCATATCGGTCCTGTAGAACAAATGCGGCCACTGTGTCCGTATCTCGGGGCCCACCCCAAAAGTCCCAAAGGGGGGGCCAAGTTCTACAGTGGGTGTTGGACTCCGCCAAGAGTTTTCCTTGCACCGATTCATGTTTAAAATCTTCCCATTGGACAGAATCTCAAGGCGCAGCCGAGTTGGGGAGAGTGTCCGGTTTGGCGGACGCTCAGAATTGCATCTTCTGCTCTTTGCAGATGTGTTCTGTTGGCTACATCAGACCGTGGCCTCCAGCATGCACTGGGCGGTTTGCAGCCGAGTGTGAAGCGGTCGGGATGAGAGTCAGCACCTCCAAGTCTGAGGCCATGGTTCTCTGCCGGAAGTGTTCCCTCCGGGTTGGGAATGAGTTGCTACCTCAAGTGAAGGAGTTCAAGTATCTCGGGGTCTTGTTCACGAGTGAGGGCAAAATGGAGCGGGAGATGGACAGACGGATTGGTGCAGCGTCTGCAGTAATGCGGGCCGTTGTGGTGAAGAGGGAGCTGAGCCGGAAGGCGAAGCTCTCGATTTACAGGTCCATCTATGTTCCAACCCTCACCTATGGTCACAAGCTTTGGGTAGTGACCGAAAGAATGAGATTGCGGATATAAGAGGCCGAAATGAGTTTCTTCCGCAGGGTGGCTGGGCTCAGCCTTAGAGATAGGGTGAGGAGCTCAGACATCCGGAGGGAGCTCGGAGTAGAGTCGCTGCTCCTCCGCGTCGAAAGGAGTCAGCTGAGGTGGTTCGAGCATCTGATTAGGATGCCTCCCCTTAGAGGTTTTCCGGGGACGTACAACTGGGAGGAGACCCCGGGGCAGACCCAGAACCCGCTGGAGGGATTATATATCTCGTCTGGCCTGGGAACGCCTCGGGATCCCCCAGGAGGAACTGGAGAGTGTGGCTGGGGAGAAGGAAGCCTGGGGGGCCCTGCTTAGCCGGCTGCCAGCGCGACTCGGCCCGGATAAGCGGACGAGAATGGATGGATGGATGGGAAGGAGGCTACAGTGCATTCAGACATACGAGACAACATAAACACGTACAAGACAACAACAAATTGCACATCAAAATCAGCCTCAAGAGTCCGGTGCAATGGTCTCCTGAATTGCTCGAAAAGCCTACTCTTGTGATTCACACAGGATGCAGTGACTTACTTCCTCAAGTCTGCCAGCAGTTTGAACATGTCGTCGTTGGACAGCTTGTTGCTGTCCTGCCGGTAGAGTGTAGAGAAACGGGAACTCTTGTCCAGTGTCCCCGAAGCGTCTTTAAACAGAGGCCTGGGGGAGAGAGGAGAGGCCTGGGGGAGAAATGAGAGGTCTGGGGTAGAGAGGAGAGACTTGGGGGAGAGAGGAGAGGTCTTCAAACAGAGGTCTGGAGGAGCGAGGAGAGGTTGTCACCTACAGTCTCCACAACTGACAATTATTATGCAAACAAATTCTCACAAAACTGCAAAATAGCTAATTCTGGCAAGCTTGCATTTAATGATGTGTGTGTATGTGTGCGTGTGTACATTTGAATCCAATCCAACCCCACCCCCCCCCCAAACACATTAAAATTCACATCAAAACAATAGAGTTTTGGTTGAATACCTTGCTGCCCAGGCAAAAGGCATCCTGTAATGACCCAGCCGGCTGCAGGCCCACTTGGCATTCTTCAGAACCTTCTGCGCCACCTAGTGGAGAGACAGAGAGAGAGCAAGAGAGCAAGAGAGAGCGAGAGAGCGAAAGAGAGAGACAAAAGCTTCACTCAACAGGAAACAGATGGATTTCAGCTTCCCGGTTAACATTGGCAGACATGTTTAAACCAAAGAGTTAAGTTAACATGGCTGCCAATCAAAACACAGAGATAAAGCCCCTGGAGGGGGGTGTGTGTGTGTGTGTGTGTGTGTGTGTGTGTGTGTGTGTGTGTGTGTGTGTGTGTGTGTGTGTGTGTGTGTGTGTGTGTGTGGTGTGTGTGTGTGTGTGTGTGTGTGTGTGTGTGTGTGTGTGTGTGAGTGAGTGAGTGAGTGCGTGTGTGTGCATACATGTCAGCATGTGTGTGTGTATGTGTGCCTTTGTGTTTGGCCGTGTGTGCCCGGGCACCTTGGTGGAGTCAGTGCTCTTCATGTAGGGCTCAGCACAGTGGGTGATGCCTCCCTGCAGGATCTTCTCCACGCGCGCCACCAGGAAGATGTCCGGGTGTGGGCACGCCACCGAGAACACCCCCTGTGGAGAGACAACGTGTTTACACCAGTCAGCGGACGCCCGTCCAATCAGACGTCAATATTCATTTCCTCGACTGTGAGTCAGTATCGCTCGTCATGATGAGTGTACCTGTCTGGGATACAGCATGGTTGCCTCTGGAACACCGTGGACCAATGGCTGCCCGCTGTGGAGCTTGTCCCCGCCCCCGTTGATGGAATGGCTGCCGCTATTGGGCAGCATGCCCCTGACGGACGGGTGGTTGAGGTCGACGTGGAAGTCCGAGGAGATCTTCCTGCTGTTCTGGATGTCGAACAAGAACAGGGTGACGTAGAACGGCTCCACCTGATGAAGGCACAGAAGAAGAACGATTGGTTATTGGCTAATTGACTAAGCAACTGAACAGCAACTAACTGGTTAACTACTTGCTGGTATGACCATCGCTAAGAGCAAGCAAAAATTGCTCCACCAAGTCCCAACTCTTCTCTGTTCTGGAACCGCAGTGGTGGAATGAGCTCCCGGCTGACATCAGGACAGCCGGGGCCCGGAGTCACTCACCAGCTTCCACAAGAGACTCAAGACCCACCTGTTCAGAGTTCACCTGGACTCTGCATAGCTTATCCCACCACCACCTCTCTTCCCTCACCCACTCCCACGTACCCCAACCAGGGTTTGGAACCCTAGCACTTAAAAATATGTTTGCACGTCCTGGCACTAGTACTTAATATTGTTCAGCATCTTATCTTATAGCTATCTTGCTGTTAACCAGCAGGGGGTGAACCCATTATGAAGTGCTTGAAACTTGAGCAACAGGAGTTGCATCGAGAGCGGCAAGAAAAAAGGAGGGGGAGTCGCTGTTTACGTGAACAACAGATGGTGCAACCCTGGACACATTACAGTGAAGGAACGTGTGTGCAGCCCGGACATCGAACTACTGGCAGTGAGTCTCCGTCCATACTACTTGCCCAGAGAGTTCACCCAAGCCATTGTTATTGTTGTTTACATTCCTCCTGCGGCTAACGTGTCGCGGGCTGCTGACGTCATCAACTCCGTGACCGCGCGTCTACAGACTCTGCACCCAAACGCGTTCATATCGATATCGGGTGATTTTAACCACGTTACCCTGACATCAACCCTGCCCACATTCAAACAGTTTGTGGACTGCAAGACCAGGGAAAATAAAACACTGGACCTGCTGTATGCCAATGTTAAGGAGGCATACAGCTCCACTGCTCTCCCCCCTCTGGGCAGATCAGATCACAACCTGGTCTACCTGAGGCCCCTCTATAAACCTGCGGTTCAGAGGCAACCAGTGGTCACCAGAACTGTACGGGGTGGTCTCAGGATGCGGAGGAGGCTCTCCAGGGCTGTTTTGAGCTGACAGACTGGGATGTTCTCTGTGATGGACATGGGCAGGACATAGACGGACTCACAGGCTGCATAACGGACTATGTAAATTTCTGCACGGACTGTGTGATCCCGATCAAGACCGTGCACTGCTTCCCCAACAACAAACCCTGGGTGACTAAAGACATCAAGGCATCACTGAACAGGAAGAAAGCGGCCTTCAGGAGTGGTGACAAGGAGGAGATGAAGAAGGTGCAGAGAGAACTGAGGGAGAAGATCACAGAGGGCAAGGAGAACTACAGAAGAAAGCTCGAGAGGAAGCTTCAACAGAAAAACCTCAGGGAAGTGTGGAGTGGATTGAGAACCATTACTGGCCATGGAGCTAAGACCATTCAGGGGAGGGAGGGAAATCTGGATGAGGCCAACGCGTTAAGCCTGTTCTTCAACAGGTTTGACGATGTGGCTCCTCTCCACCCTCCCCCCCAGCTCCTCCTGTGATGATCTCCCATCTAACCTCTCTCTCTCCCACCCCCACCCCCCCTCCCCATCTCTCTCCTCTCTCTTCTCCTCTCCTCCCCTCTCCTCTCCCCGACTGCTCTCCCACCTCTCCTCTCTCCAGGACCAATCATCACCTTCACGGCGGAGGAGGTGAGATGTGAACTCGGCAGACTACGCCCAGGCAAGGCTGCGGGGCCTGATGGCCTCAGCCCCCAGAGTGCTCAAGGTGTGTGCGGCCCAGCTGTGCGGCGTCTTCCGGCGCATCTTCAACCTGAGCCTGAGCACGACGACCGTTCCTGTCTTGTGGAAAACATCATGCCTGGTTCCTGTCCCCAAGAAGAGACACGCAAGCAGCCACAGTGACTACAGACCGGTGGCCTTGACCTCACATGTGATGAAGTCACTGGAGAGGCTAGTCCTGAAGCACATCCGTGTACTGGGTGTTCACATAGACAATAAATTGGACTGGTCTAAAAACACAGATGCCCTGTATAAGAAAGGTCAGAGTCGCCTGTATTTCCTACGGAGACTCAGATCTTTCAACGTCTGCAGGACCATGCTGCAGATGTTCTATCACTCTGTGGTGGCCAGCGTCATCTTCTACGCTGTTGTGTGCTGGGGCAGCAGGGTGAAGGCAGCCGACGCCAACAGACTCAATAAGCTCATCAGGAAAGCGGGTTCTGTCCTGGGAGTGGAATTGGAGTCTTTGGTAGAGGTCTCGGAGAAGAGGATGTTGAGTAAACTACTCCGTATTATGGACAACGCCTCCCATCCCCTTCACGCCACACTGGTGTCATACCGGAGCACCTTCAGTCGTAGACTGAGACTACCAAGGTGCACCACAGAACGCCACAGGAGGTCCTTTCTGCCTGTGGCCATCAAACTCTATAACTCCTCCCTATAACTCCCCCGACAAGACAATGAACACAGCAATGTATTAAGACACAGTTCGTAAACTACACCTCGTTATACATGACACTTCCGCTTATGAGGTCATTGACATATAATTTGTACCCCAAAACTTTTTTCTCCTAAAGGGTTTTTATGGGGTGGATACGGCGTGATCTTTACTCTTTTCTTGTAATTGGGCCATTAGAACAAGAAAGGAGAAGTTCATCAAGTCGTACCCAGTAACAAAGGACTCAGTCTCTGATTAGAACCACTATGTGGGTCAGAGTAACCGGAGCTCCTGAGATTACACTATATAAAGGTATAACGAATTGATTGTGTGATTATTGAATAATCAATGAGGGAGTGTGGTGGAAAAATACCATATTGGTCATTTACAGGCAACTTGCCCTCATCTGCATATCATTGAGGGGACCCCTGCTGTGAACAGTCACTGGCATATTCTTAATCCTAATCTTAATGTCATGTCCAATAATATCTCACTTCTTTATGCCAATTGTTTTCGCCGTCGGAATATCTTATCTTGCCCACATATTTGTATATTTAACTGTAATTTGCACATACGTTAGTTATTTTATCAATCTGTGGTTTTTGTACTGTATCGCTATGCAACCTGGCACAAGAATTTCCTTCGGGATTAATAAAGTTCTATTCTATTCTATTCTATTCTATTGTTCTCTTCAAATCTTACTGTACAATGAGCGAAATATAGTTGATTCAATATCTTTGGACAAATGTACTAATTGTAAGTGTGTGTACTTATGTGTACAAGTCCTGTGACAGCGCTGGACAAGTTCAACGGCATTGAGCTCCAGACTGGTAACCATGCCAACCGCATCTCTTGGCGAGACGACGAGATGATGATAGGATGCCACACAGACCATTACCTCCCCCCCCCCCTCGCTAAGCTAAGCTAATTAGCGAGAGATATTGGGCATAATGTACGGTTTGTGGATCGCTGCCATTACAACGCAAACAAACCCACAAACAAACAAACAAACAAACAAATATTGCTCACGTTGGTGGTCGGCCCCTCTTTGTTCTCGGCCACGCAGCTCTGCAGATTGAACGAGACGTCGTTGCAGTTCACCAGGATGCGCTTGCCAAACTTCTCCTCAAACGGCTTGATGTCCGGCTCGATCCCTGAGAAGTCAAGTTTCTGTGGAGAGCGAGAAGAAGAAGAAGAAGGAGAAAGAATGCTGAGTGGAAGCGGTTTTTCGGGGAGATAAACGTCTGAAACCTCTTTGCATTTACCGTACCTGTGTGTCGGGATCCAGGGTGAACAGCTTGAGTCTGGTCTCATTTCTCATCCTCGGATCGATATCCCGCGCACTCTGAGGACGGCGGAGATATTTCATTTCACTTTCCAGCATTTTTTTTTTTTTCTCAGATTCAACTGATTTTTATCATTTCCGTGGACAGTTCGATTCATTTTGTGTCAATCTGGAAATAAGGTATTCTATTCTGTTCTATTCTTTTCTGACGAGCTGACAGAAACGGGCATCCCAAAGGTGGTGTGAGAGAAGGTTATTGCAGCGGAGACTACGGCTCAGTACAACACTTGAAGCTGTCTGCTGCTGCTCATTCATGGCCGCAGGTTTCCAGGAGGATGTGGGGTCGACCCTGGCCTGTCACTCACAGCCTCGCCTGACAGGATATCGCTTTCTGTCCGTCCGACTCCATATGAACTTCCTATAAAGCTGAAAGAAATTCTGACGTGCCTAATAGATTTTTGCGGGGGAATAAGTACAATTTTTAGGATGGCTATTTTATGATAATAATGTGGTTATTATTACCACTAAGTGTATTAGTTAGTGTTATGGTATTGTGGCAGACGGCCACTGAGGGGCCGGGGGATCGGGGGAACCGCAATTCCCCATTCGGCCCCCAGAGGGAGCCGAGGAGACAGGAATATGGAGAGAGGCAATCAGCCTTAGTGAAATGGGCTGCGCCTCGTTGAAGGAACTAGGCGGCAGCCAATCAATGGCCGGCCTGCAGACAATAAATAGGAGAGGACCTGGGTGGTGGCGAGTTCGAGAGAGTTGGGAGTGGGAGTGGATGTGGGAGAGAAAGAGGAGGAGGGAGAGAAAGAGGAGGAGGAGGAGGAGGAGGAGGAAGAAGAGTTGAGAGAAAGACGGTTCTGTGAGATAAAAGAAGTGGCTGTGTGCCTAGACCTTCTGATCGTCTGAGAACCCGTCTTGTGTACCGACCCTTGCCTGCCTGATGACCCTCCCGTCTGCCTTGCCCTGGACCCCCTGCGACCACTTCCTGGTGTGAGAACCCCTGCTGACGGACTACGACAACGGTATCGGAATAACGGACTTGGCTATAATAACCCTGCACTTTCCCTCCCCCTTTGGAGTAAATAAAGCCTGTTTACATTGAAGATTGGTGTGGGACAAGTGATTTATTATCAGTCGGGTGGACACACTCCACAATATAGGGGAGTGTGCCACAGTATATACAGTATGTATTAAAAGATACACTTAATACATGGTACACACTAATACATAACATCCACACAATGTTGGATGTCAATTTTCACGGTGCATTTCAGAATGTCATAAAGACTGAATAAAGGGACACATGCTTCTATGTGGCATTACCTTTTAGTTCAAACTACATCATATTCATAATGCTGTTTGTAGGACCCACCTGGAAGCTGTCCATGCTCCCAGAGGAGCTGTCTGACTTCCCCATCTCGTTGTCTGGAGAGGAAACAAAGGAGAATTAAGATAAGCAACAAAATGGTAGCGCTGGTTAGTCAACAGTGTAGGAGCAAGCAGCGACAGAACTCTCAACCGCGCCAAAGACACAAAGCTTAATCTCCGTCTAAAACGTTTATAACGTTTTTGGGACGCTAAACAGTAATTGTGTGGAGGAGGGGGGGCATCGGTTCAAGGCTTAGCGCAAAAGCTGAGCTGTTAGGGTGGTTGGTATGGTTGGTGCACCCTACCATGGGGGGTGTGTGTGTGTGTGTGTGTGTGTGTGTCAAAAGCATAGGAGCTGGAGAGATTAGCAGGGCTGTGCTTGTGTGACGCCGGGTGGAGATTGGAGGTAAGTATTAACAGAAGAAGCCCGGGTGATCTAGATTAAGGTGTGGATGAACCAGAGTCTAAATTAGACGCATAAACAAGCGAAAGCTTTTAATCTCGTTGTCACGGTTTTATTGTGCGTCGGTGTATAATGTTTGGTTGGTTTATAGCGTGCCGGCAAATCTTGGATCGGCAAGAATAAACTTCTTGACGTGTCGTCCTCTGAAACAACTGTTTGTATGAATCGCTCCGGTCCTGCATGGCCACCTCGAAGCCGCTGTGCAGGATCTTGTTGAGCGTCCCGATCCACTCGTCGATCTCCGCCTCGCCGTCGGCCGCCAGCAGGTAGGTGCTCTTGTCCTGCATCTTCAGCTCGAAGGCGAACCTCCGTACCTTGGTGTTCTGCACCCGCCAGGACACACACACACACACGCGGGGGGGTAGGAAACAGGTGAGTCATGCATTCAGTATCAATTATTCTTCTATTATTGTCATAATCACCTGGCTATACAGATAAAATTGACTTGACCTGACTTTTCTGCATTACTTGCAGAATAATTGACTTTTTTTTTTTTACATTTAGCCAGAAAAGTCAACGCTATCTTAGTGTAGTAATGACTAGTAATGCCCTACAGAGGGCCCTAGTGTATTAGCCTATAATCAAACGGCTATATTCAATTGCATTTAACTACGTTCTATTCTGATTGGCGACATTCATTTAAAAAGGCGTCGTATCGCATCGTAATATTTACAGAATCACAACGCATATCGACAGCGTCATTTCATACTGTGGTGTCCCTGCAGATTCCCGTCAGTAGTTACCACAGTACTCACACACACACAAACACACACAAAGGAGGAGATAAGAAGAGAAGAATCGTGTGGTTCAGACTTGGGAGCTCCTCTGTGGTGCGTGAGTGGAGAGAGAGGGGGCTAACTGGGTTTCACTTTTGAGTTCCACAACAGACGCTCGCCCAGAATAACGGGACCACACACAGAGGGCCGCACAGAGAACAAGTGAGAGATGTGTTTTGTTTTAAAGGTGGGAGGTCACAGCTGGTGTGCCAGGTATTCAATATTAATCAACCAAGTTTTTTTTATATATTTCTTTTCCCCAAGTGGGAATGTGGCAGCCTAGAAAGAATGTTTCCATAAAAACATCCAAGTATCCTATCCAAAAATTGCCAAAAAGCCACTTAATACCAGCGAGAGATTGGTGGCAGTGATGTGTCGTTATATAGACTGCTGCATTGTTGTACTCCAAATAGTACAAAAGAAAACGGAATACTGTATTGCGAAGTCAATTTTATTTGCCTAGCCCTCACAGTTAGTCTCAAAGGGCTTTACAGGCCAGATTATTATGGACCATGTGATTATGACACCCCCCTAGCCCTATAGCGCCCCCCTAAGGGCAAGAAACGACATCCTTAATTCACAAGGAAGAAACCTGGAGAAGGAACGCAGAGTGGGGATCCCTCCTTCCAGGGACAGTGTACAGTATACTGTATATATGTTGAATGCATCGACCACCCCACCAAAATCCAACTGTTTCATTTTTAAATGTGAAAAGGATCGTCATTGTGGAGGGGATAGATTTGAACAAACCAACACAGCTATAATTCCCTTCCCTTTCTTCAGAGAGCAGGGGTTGGAGATGGAGGAAAGAGTATTTCCATATGTGTGAGATGACAGCCAGCTCAGAGTTTCTCAGATCGTTGCTGCTGACGCAAAAAGAGTTCAGATGGAATTTGGAACGGTAGACTTGAACTTTGACCTCCAATCAACCAGGAAGCGTGGTGCTGCTGTCCAAGTATAACTTGATCCTTAGCATCGATCCTTTAGCACGTTAGCGGCTAGTTCTCAAAAAACCCACCTTAGACCCAGAAGTCCTCAGCAACTACAGGCCCATCTCCAACCTTCCATTCATATCCAAGGTACTGGAAAAAGCAGTTATCCTGGACTTTACCAGTCGGGTGAACCACAAATGTGCCTCGATACTCGAGGAATTTTCTATTTTCCTTTTCCGACTCAGGTAGATTGCCATCTTTCCTTGGCCAATCAATTTGGGTTTGGAGAAAACTTCTCCAAATAACAAAAAGAACCTTGATAGCAGCAGAAAAAGAGAGGACAGTCTGTGACATTCTAAGAAACAATGAAAAACTGTTTCCCTCTGTGTGCAAAAAGGACATATGTTTGACACACCAGGGTTTAAAACAGAAATAAAAGCGTTAACTGCGACAATCCCATGCAGAACCCTCCACTGCAGATCACCTATCCTCTTGATTAACGGTGGTTTGTAGAGCACCCCCCATCCTGGTGTGACATCCCCCTTCAGGCCCAAGTGAGCCCTCCAGGGACAGTCAGACCGACCATTCAGACTGTGTAATCCGTGTTGATGTTACTCCCAGATGTGCACCCAAAGCTGCAGCATCATCTAGGTTCGGCCCAGCCAGCTCCACCGCACGGCCCAAAGTTGTGACTTTTGTGACACAGTTTTTCCAATAGTGTCGGTCCTGTCAGGCAGCTGCCAGCTAGCCGACCTCCCATCACCACCGGCTCACACAGCAACCAATGCAGCGACGAAGTAGAGTTCGCTCTCCGTTTCTTAAAAAGGTTCCATACTGTAAAAAGGCTTCGATAGAACCCAGGGAGGCTCTTGAGATCTCTGAAATTAAAATCCATTAAAAACAAGGAAAAATGTAATCCCAAATTACCGAAGCACTTGAGAACAGTACATGCCAGGGGTCTCCAGACGAGGTCTTTTGGGCCAGTTAGTAGTCTCTGTATGAACTGGAGTCTGAATGTTGCACCTCTGCTCGCCAGATGCACCAGTCCTTGGCCACCTTCGTCTTTGGGGAGATACAGTATGCTTTGTGGAAGCCAATGAAGGTTGTCCCAAAAGAAGTTTACTAAAACAGATTGGATCTTGGCTAGCAGGTTTGGCGGGGGGTCTACACATGCTAGGCGGTGCCACAGGGTCGAAGCAACTATATTATTGATTATTAATACTCGACCTCTGTAGGAAAGTTGTAAAATGAGCCATCTCCACCTCTTTAGCAGTCCCTCTACTTTATCTAAAACATTTTCCCAGTTTTTATTTAAAAAGTCTTGATTCCCTATAAAAACACCCAGGTACTTTAGCCCTCCTGTTTTCCATGTCAGCCCTCCCGGTAAAACTATCTTGGCAGCTAACCCTTCCCCAACTAAAACAGCCTCGCTTTTTTCCCAATTGACTCTTGCTGAGGAGACCGTACTAAAATCACTCACCACCTTTGTTAAAACATCTATGTCTGTTTGATTCCGTACTAAAAAGATAACGTCATCCGCATAGGCTGATAATTTAAAAGATCCATTGTACCCCGGTATAGACACCCCAGACAGCTTTTCTCTAACCCTGTGTAGTAAGGGTTCTAAAGCAATGGAGTACAACATTCCTGATAAGGCACAGCCTTGGCGTACGCCGCGTTGCACCTTAAAAGGGGCACTCAAACCCCCGTTAATCTTAAGTACACTCTCAATGTCCCTGTACAGAACCTGGATCATGGCTATGAAACCTGGGCTGAAATCAAAAGCTCTGAGTGTTTGCCACAAGTACTGATGTTCAACCCGGTCAAAAGCCTTTTCCTGGTCCATGGAAATAAGACCAGTCTCTAAACCCAAAGAACCAGAGACTTCCAAAATGTTCCTAATTAGATGAACATTGTCAGTGATCAACCTGCCAGGCACACAGTATGTTTGATCTATGTGAATGACGTCCTCCATCACCCGTCCTAGCCTGGTTGCCAGCACCTTTGATAGCAGTTTGTAATCAGTACAGAGCAACGACACCGGCCTCCAGTTTTTAATCTGCTGTAAATCTCCCTTCTTAGGAAGCAGCGTTACGACAGCCCTCCGACAGCTCATTGGTAGCCGCCCTCCAGCCAGACTTTCCCTCAATACAGTGAGAACATCTGCCCCTATCACTGACCAGAAAGCCTTATAGAAGTCGGCAGGCAGACCATCAATTCCCTGAGCCTTACCACTTTGCAGCCCCTGTACTGCAGCATAGAGCTCCTCTGCCGAAAGTACTGCATCCATAGTGGCGTCAGGCTGGACCTTTTGTAAACCATTGTAGAATGACTGGGCCAATAGGGGGTTCTCTTTCAATTCACTCTTGTATAGTTGGCTATAAAAATCAGCTGCATATCTCCTTAGATCTGTAGGATCTGAAATTGTTGTCCCACAGTTGGCAACAAGTGAGTGAATAAGTTTTCTTTGGCCATTTTTTTTCTCCAGATTAAAGAAAAACTGTGATGGCGCATCCATCTGTGTTGCGTTCAGAAATCGGGATCTTACTAGCACCCTGTGTGCTGCAGTACCTAGCAGGTTGGCCAAAGCAATTTTTTTAGTCGTGAAAGCCTTAAAGATCCCATGCCATTAAAATCCCATTTTTACGATTGTTTGTTAAATAACATAGGTCAGAATGAGTTTGTGACCTGTGGTAAGTTTGAAATCTATGCAGTTTGTCTGCTGTATGCAATAGCCAATGAAAGGAAAAAGGCAGAAAAATTGAGCCAATCTGGATAAGCCGTCAGTTGACAAATTATTATTCATGGTCCTGCCCATTTGGTTGGTTCGTAACCACCCACAGAAATTCAACCATTTCTGAGGGAGAAATGGTTGCAATTTATTTTTGGAGAAATACCAAAACACTATGGAACCAGATGAGCGCTGTGTTCGGCGCATTTCGAAGACGATGATGTGCTGTGGCACGGTAAGCATGTTGACAGCTGCTTTGTCGTCCACAGCTGAACCAATCAGAGCAAAGCAACATTTAAATATTGAATATTCATGAGAACAGCGATCCAATCAGAGCAAAGCTCATTAACACATTAAATATTCATGAGAAAAGCAGTCGTCTTTTCTACCAGGCTTTTCAGACATGCTAGAATAGCTTGAAATAAGCCATCCAAGACATTTCCAACACAAATAATGTTACAAACTCGATCAAAGGACATCAATGATTATAAAAAAATTAATGAAATAGGTGTGGCATGGGATCTTTAATATGGCCTCGATCTCCTGTGGAATCAACTAAAGATTGTAGGTCCACCAAATCCATCTCCAGTTCTCTCATTGACCTGGCTCTGTCTCTTGTGGCATTGAGAGTGTACTGCTGACACAATTGTTTTATTTGACATTTACCAATGTCCCACCACTGTTGCAGCGATGTGAAATCAGCTTTTGTTTTCGTGTACTGTCCCCAAAAGAAAGTAAAAGCACTTTTAAAGCCAATGTCATTTAAAAGAGCTGTATTAAAATGCCAAAAAGCGCTTTTTGTTTTAGTATTCTTTATAAAAAAAGAACACTGCACTAGACAATGGTCAGTAAAACCAACAGGCACTATACAACAACTCTTAAAAGTGCTAAAATGATGCTTAAAACAATAAAACCTGTCTAGCCTAGCCATGGATAAAACATTCTCTTTTGTGTGTACCCAGGTGTACTGCCGCTGTCTCCTATGGAATGTTCTCCATCATCTGTTAAATCGTTGGTAGTAATCATCTGTGCTAGTCGACTCTTGGAGGCAGGATGAGGCTCTAATGATTTATGTCTATCCTATCGTCCTCTGTGCAATTAAAATCTCCTCCTACAACTAAAAAAGCATCATTGCTGCAACTATTGATTGTGTCGTTTAAAATTTCTAAAAACAACATTCTTTCAGTGCCTTTATTTGGTGCATATATATTGATAAAAACGACTGAAAAATGTTCATATTGTGCCTTCACTTTCATTAACCGGCCTTCAACTGGAGTGTCCACCTCATATGAGCATGGTTTACAGTGTTTAGAAAATATAAAACCCACCCCACCACTAAAATTGGATTTATGGGATAAAAACACATCTCCAGGCCACTCCTTCTTCCATGCAATCTCATTGTCTGTTGTGCTGTGTGTCTCCTGCATGAAGAGTACATCTAGCTTCTTCATGTCCACCAGCTCATACAGGGAGGCTCTCTCCATTCAGGTTCAACGTGCCAATATTTAAGTTACACATGAGATGGAGGGGGCAAACACTAAAAACACACAAGCATAGAGAAACAATAAAAGATAAAGCTTAAACACTGTCTAAAATATCTTTAACCTTTAAAAGCAGTTTTTTCAGGCGATATACCTCTTGCTCTGTGAATGCCTCCTCCCCAAGCTCACCCGTGTGTTTCATATGCCGCCGTACAGAGTCCGCAAACATTCTTAGGTCAGGGAAAACAGTCTCTACCCTGAAACCTCTCAAGCCTTTTGTCTCTTGTAAAAAGCGCTTGATTTTTTCAAGGGTGTAGCTATTATCTTTATCTTCATGAGCCGGAGACATCACGATGTACTCATTGTCAGACCCATCAGAGTCCTCCTCTAGGGCAGGAGAGGCATCAGGCTCCTTCGATGATGATTTGGCCTTTACACTGTCTATTCTACCCTCTATGGTTTTCCTTTTTGTTGATGTCAACAAAAAGGAAAACCATAGAGGGTAGAATAGACAGTGTAAAGGCCAAATCATCATCGAAGGAGCCTGATGCCTCTCCTGCCCTAGAGGAGGACTCTGATGGGTCTGACAATGAGTACATCGTGATGTCTCCGGCTCATAAAGATGAAGATAATAGCTACACCCTTGAAAAAATCAACCGCTTTTTACAAGAGACAAAAGGCTTGAGAGGTTTCAGGGTAGATACTGTTTTCCCTGACCTAAGAATGTTTGTGGACTCTGTACGGCGGCATATGAAACACACAGGTGAGCTTGGGGAGGAGGTATTCACAGAGAAAGAGGTACAGTATATCGCCTGAGAAAACTGCTTTTAAATGTCAAGGCTCATCTCGACAGTGTTTAAGCTTTATCTTTTATTGTTTCTCAATGCTTGTGTGTTTTTGGTGTTTGCCTCCTCCGTCTCATGTGTGGTTTGGACATTGGCACGTTGAGCCTGGATGGAGCCGGGGACAACCTGGGGAGAGCTTCCCTGTATGGGCTGGTGGACATGGGGAGGTTGGATGTACTCTTCATGCAGGAGACACACAGTGCAACAGACAATGAGGTTGAATGGAAAAGGGAGTGGCCTGGAGATGCGTTCTTATCCCATAAATCCAATTTTAGTGGTGGGGTGGGTTTTATATTTTCTAAACACTGTAAACCATGCTCATATGAGGTGGACACTCCAGTTGAAGGCCGGTTAATGAAAGTGAAGGCACAATATGAACATTTTTCAGTCGTTTTTATCAATATATATGCACCAAATAAAGGCACTGAAAGAATGTTGTTTTTAGAAATTTTAAACGACACAATCAATAGTTGCAGCAATGATGCTTTTTTAGTTGTAGGAGGAGATTTTAATTGCACAGAGGACGATAAGATAGACAGAAATCACTTAGAGCCTCATCCTGCCTCCAAGAGTCGACTAGCACAGATGATTACTACCAACGATTTAACAGATGTATGGAGAACATTCCATAGGAGACAGCGGCAGTACACCTGGGTACACACAAAAGAGAATGTTTTATCCATGGCTAGGCTAGACAGGTTTTATTGTTTTAAGCATCATTTTAGCACTTTTAAGAGTTGTTGTATAGTGCCTGTTGGTTTTACTGACCATTGTCTAGTGCAGTGTTCTTTTTTTATAAAGAATACTAAAACAAAAAGCGCTTTTTGGCATTTTAATGCAGCTCTTTTAAACGACATTGGCTTTAAAAGTGCTTTTACTTTCTTTTGGGGACAGTACACGAAAACAAAAGCTGATTTCACATCGCTGCAACAGTGGTGGGACGTTGGTAAATGTCAAATAAAACAATTGTGTCAGCAGTACACTCTCAATGCCACAAGAGACAGAGCCAGGTCAATGAGAGAACTGGAGATGGATTTGGTGGACCTACAATCTTTAGTTGATTCCACAGGAGATCGAGGCCATATTAAAGATCCCATGCCACACCTATTTCATTAATTTTTTTATAATCATTGATGTCCTTTGATCGAGTTTGTAACATTATTTGTGTTGGAAATGTCTTGGATGGCTTATTTCAAGCTATTCTAGCATGTCTGAAAAGCCTGGTAGAAAAGACGACTGCTTTTCTCATGAATATTTAATGTGTTAATGAGCTTTGCTCTGATTGGATCGCTGTTCTCATGAATATTCAATATTTAAATGTTGCTTTGCTCTGATTGGTTCAGCTGTGGACGACAAAGCAGCTGTCAACATGCTTACCGTGCCACAGCACATCATCGTCTTCGAAATGCGCCGAACACAGCGCTCATCTGGTTCCATAGTGTTTTGGTATTTCTCCAAAAATAAATTGCAACCATTTCTCCCTCAGAAATGGTTGAATTTCTGTGGGTGGTTACGAACCAACCAAGTGGGCAGGACCATGAATAATAATTTGTCAACGCTACGTAGCACTGACGGCTTATCCAGATTGGCTCAATTTTTCTGCCTTTTTCCTTTCATTGGCTATTGCATACAGCAGACAAACTGCATAGATTTCAAACTTACCACAGGTCACAAACTCATTCTGACCTATGTTATTTAACAAACAATAGGAAAAATGGGATTTTAATGGCATGGGATATTAAGGCTCTCACTACAAAAAAAATTGCTTTGGCCAACCTGCTAGGTACTGCAGCACAGGGGGCGCTTGTAAGATCCCGGTTTCTGAACGCAACACAGATGGATGCGCCATCACAGTTTTTCTTTAATCTGGAGAAAAAAAATGGCCAAAGAAAACTTATTCATTCACTTGTTGCCAACTGTGGGACAACAATTTCAGATCCTACAGATCTAAGGAGATATGCAGCTGATTTTTATAGCCAACTATACAAGAGTGAATTGAAAGAGAACCCCCTATTGGCCCAGTCATTCTACAATGGTTTACAAAAGGTCCAGCCTGACGCCACTATGGATGCAGTACTTTCGGCAGAGGAGCTTTATGCTGCAGTACAGGGGCTGCAAAGTGGTAAGGCTCCAGGAATTGATGGTCTGCCTGCCGACTTCTATAAGGTGTTCTGGTCAGTGATAGGGGCAGATGTTCTCACTGTATTGAGGGACAGTCTGGCTGGAGGGCGGCTACCAATGAGCTGTCGGAGGGCTGTCGTAACGCTGCTTCCTAAGAAGGGAGATTTACAGCAGATTAAAAACTGGAGGCCGGTGTCGTTGCTCTGTACTGATTACAAACTGCTATCAAAGGTGCTGGCAACCAGGCTAGGACGGGTGATGGAGGACGTCATTCACATAGATCAAACATACTGTGTGCCTGGCAGGTTGATCACTGACAATGTTCATCTAATTAGGAACATTTTGGAAGTCTCTGGTTCTTTGGGTTTAGAGACTGGTCTTATTTCCATGGACCAGGAAAAGGCTTTTGACCGGGTTGAACATCAGTACTTGTGGCAAACACTCAGAGCTTTTGATTTCAGCCCAGGTTTCATAGCCATGATCCAGGTTCTGTACAGGGACATTGAGAGTGTACTTAAGATTAACGGGGGTTTGAGTGCCCCTTTTAAGGTGCAACGCGGCGTACGCCAAGGCTGTGCCTTATCAGGAATGTTGTACTCCATTGCTTTAGAACCCTTACTACACAGGGTTAGAGAAAAGCTGTCTGGGGTGTCTATACCGGGGTACAATGGATCTTTTAAATTATCAGCCTATGCGGATGACGTTATCTTTTTAGTACGGAATCAAACAGACATAGATGTTTTAACAAAGGTGGTGAGTGATTTTAGTACGGTCTCCTCAGCAAGAGTCAATTGGGAAAAAAGCGAGGCTGTTTTAGTTGGGGAAGGGTTAGCTGCCAAGATAGTTTTACCGGGAGGGCTGACATGGAAAACAGGAGGGCTAAAGTACCTGGGTGTTTTTATAGGGAATCAAGACTTTTTAAATAAAAACTGGGAAAATGTTTTAGATAAAGTAGAGGGACTGCTAAAGAGGTGGAGATGGCTCATTTTACAACTTTCCTACAGAGGTCGAGTATTAATAATCAATAATATAGTTGCTTCGACCCTGTGGCACCGCCTAGCATGTGTAGACCCCCCGCCAAACCTGCTAGCCAAGATCCAATCTGTTTTAGTAAACTTCTTTTGGGACAACCTTCATTGGCTTCCACAAAGCATACTGTATCTCCCCAAAGACGAAGGTGGCCAAGGACTGGTGCATCTGGCGAGCAGAGGTGCAACATTCAGACTCCAGTTCATACAGAGACTACTAACTGGCCCAAAAGACCTCGTCTGGAGACCCCTGGCATGTACTGTTCTCAAGTGCTTCGGTAATTTGGGATTACATTTTTCCTTGTTTTTAATGGATTTTAATTTCAGAGATCTCAAGAGCCTCCCTGGGTTCTATCGAAGCCTTTTTACAGTATGGAACCTTTTTAAGAAACGGAGAGCGAACTCTACTTCGTCGCTGCATTGGTTGCTGTGTGAGCCGGTGGTGATGGGAGGTCGGCTAGCTGGCAGCTGCCTGACAGGACCGACACTATTGAAAAAACTGTCGCAAAAGTCACAACTTTGGGCCGTGCGGTGGAGCTGGCTGGGCCGAACCTAGATGATGCTGCAGCTTTGGGTGCACATCTGGGAGTAACATCAACACCGACCATGCAGTCTGAATGGTCGGTCTGACTGTCCCTGGAGGGCTCACTTGGGCCTGAAGGGGGATGTCACACCAGGATGGGGGGTGCTCTACAAACCACCGTTAATCAAGAGGATAGGTGATCTGCAGTGGAGGGTTCTGCATGGGATTGTCGCAGTTTTTTTCTGTTCTCCTCTCTCTCGTCTCTCCTCTCTCTCCTCTCTTTGTCTCTCTCCTCTCTGTCTCTCCTCTCTCTGTCTCCTCTCTCTGTCTCTCTCTCTCTTTCCTCTCTCTCTCTCTCTCTCTCTCTGTCTCTCTCGCTCTCTCTCTCTCTCTCTCTCTCTCTCTCTCTCTCTCTCTCTCTCTCTCTCTCTCTCTCTCTGTCTCTCTCTCTCTCTCCCTCTCTCTCTCTCTCTCTCTCTCTCTCTCTCTCTCTCTCTCTCTCTCTCTTCTCTCTCTCTCTTCTCTGTCTCTCTCTCTCTGTTGTCTCTCTCTCTCTCTCGCTCTCTCTCTCTCTCTCTCTCTCTCTCTCTCTCTCTCTCTCTCTCTCTCTCTCTCTCTCTCTCTCCCTCTCTCTCTCTCTCTCTCTCTCTCTCTGTCTCTCTCTCTCTCTCTCTCTCTCTCTCTCTCTCTCTCTCTCTCTCTCTCTCTCTCTCTCTCTCTCTCTCTCTCTCTCTCTCTCTCTCTCTCTCTGTGAGTGGATGGTGGGAGTGAACGTGAGCGTGGTGAGTTTGTTCGTACTTTGCTCTTTATTCTTTCTGTGTTGTTTGCGCTTTGCGTTTTGTTTCACTTTATTTCATAGTTTGTTGTACTTGTTTGATAACATCGTAGTTTGGTTTGTTTGGTAGCGATCGCTACCGCCTGCAGGGCGTGGCGCCCGCAGGTACCGCAGGTGTGGCGCTAACTCGCCGACATGCGATCAAGGTTTCCCCGACAATCAACTGTTCTGTGGAGGAGTGTGGTCTGGCAGTGGGAGCGGTGGTCTGGCAGTGGGAGCGGTGGTCTGGCAGTGGGAGCGGTGGTCTGGCAGTGGGAGCGGTGGTCGGCTACCCGTCTGTTAAATATGCAGCGAGGATGAACAGCGCGATCGTCATCTTTCTTGATAGTGTTGATAAAGTGAATCTCATGGTGGAAGCCGGTGTCGTCATACGCGACACTTTCTGCTTACTTCTCCCCCTGGTTAACCCGGCCAAGAAAGTCAATCATATCTAACGTCCCTCCATTCGTTAGTAATGAAGCTCTGTCAAAAGAGTTGTCTAGACACGGCCAGCTGGTGTCTCCGATCAGATCCGTCTCCCTGGGGTGCAAGGCTCCGCAGCTGAGACATGTGTTGTCCTTTCACAGGCAGCTCTTTATGCTGCTCAATAACAAAGAGGACATCAATCTAAAAATGAAATTTAAGGTTGAAGATTTTGATGACATGGTGTTTGTGACGTCTGATAATATGCGTTGTTTTAAATGCGGGGGGGGGAGGGGCATCTGATCAGGTCTTGTCCTGAGGGGAGAGATTGAAATGACAAGTGATCAAGAGGACGTAGACCTCCAGGGTGAGACAGAATGTCCCCCACAGCAGCAGGCAGAGGAACAGGGTGAAAAAGAAGTGAATATTATTAGAGGAGATAAGCAGGTGGAGGTACAGGTGGAGGAGGACATGCTGGAAGGAAACCAGCTAGAGCAGAGCACTGGACAGAAGACACCTGGACTCAGGAACCAGTCTGACCAGACGACCATGAAAATGGCAGAGTATGTTTTGGAGGAGGAGGAGGAGGAAGAAATCCTGTTGGATGAGGATTTTTCCAAAATTTGTTGATGTTTTGGAATAATCCTCATCCATCAGGATTCCTTCCTCCTCCTCCTCCTCCAAAACATACTCTGCCATTTTGATGGCCGTCTGGTCAGACTGGTTCCTGAGTCCAGGTGTCTTCTGTCCAGTCTGCCTGCTCTGCTCTAGCTGGTTTCCTTCCAGCATGTCCTCCTCCACCTGTACCTCCACCTGCTTATCTCCTCTAATAATATTCACTTCTTTTTCACCCTGTTCCTCTGCCTGCTGCTGTGGGGGACATTCTGTCTCACCCTGGAGGTCTACGTCCTCTTGATCACTTGTCATTTCAATCGTTTCTTTACCATTATTGTTTTTACCATTAATCACCTGCATTTTCTCTGGAGCCTCTGTATTGTCACCAGTGACGTCAGAGGAGCCGCTCGTAGTGGGCTGCAGCAGTTACGCGTCACAGCCAACGGACTGTTCCATTCTAGTGTCTAATAGGGGTGTTAGATCCTCTCTCACCTGCCGAGCCCGAGGCACAGCTTTGAGTTTTCTTGTGTTTGCTTCTTCTTTTGTTGTTTAATGGCGGTTGGATTGTTCTGGATTGGAGTGTGGATCAGAACGGTTACTATACTATTACATTAAATTATCATATTAACACTAGAAGCGTAGTTTGGGTTCCTCTGTTGCAAATCTCTCTGTTCAAATAAAGAGTATGAGGCCTCCACTCATGACTTTTCCTAGATATGTGTTCATTTTATTTTCACAAGGTTTGGAGGTTCTAAATCAAGACAAAATATTGCAAATGCTCTGCTATTCTCTCTCGTTTGAACATTTAATTACATTCAATTTTTACAACCGAGTCCGAACACAACAGCGCACCAACAGCGCAAGACAGGTGCAAGATAAAGGCTCCATTATACACGCTTTGTGTGTATAATGGACAGTGGTTCTGTGTTCTCCATCTATGGGCCTGTCAGATGGTCAGTGGCAGGACATCTTGGACAGGGAACGGCGTCTCCTGAAGAGGAGACACGCATCAAGGACACACCGCGGTCCGTGGATGGAAGCAAAACGGCGGCAATGCCAAATAATTCAAAAATAATAATAATAGCCACTGCAAACAGAACAAGACCCTGGTCGCATGTCAAGGTGAGACGCACTGCAAGGGCGACGCGCTTTGCCCTGCAGTCCATACATTAAATTAGGCTCCTCAGGTTTGTTCAAAATAGCCCAATGTTTTCCTCTATTTAGTTCCCTGAAAATATGCCAAATTATGCAGTGATTATATGTTCATTGGTCATAATAATAATAATTATTAATGAATTATGAATATTACAATTAGCCTAATTATATTGTATTTCGTTGACTAATGTAGTCTAAATGGTTATTATTGTATTCTAAATATTCTATTATAGCATTTGTCAATACTACAAAGTGTTGAGCTTTGTCCCTGAACGCAGTGGTGTAGTCTACGTGATACGCAGGTATATGCCGTATACCCACTAGGAAAGGTCGAGGATTTACGTATACCCACTTAAAAAAACACGAGGATACGTAACAACATCGTTTTGTCTGTGTTGGAAATCACTGGCTACGCTCCTCTTCATATCGCATGCGTGGTGAGCGAACAAATGTGTGCAGAGTCCGCCTGTCAGGCTCGGCTGGCGTGTGCGCGCTGTTACTACGGTTGTAATCGAGCACACCCACGACCATTTTGGACCATTGGGGTTTCCGTAGCCTGACAACGCAGAGAGCAGAAGCTGTGTGTGGAGGAGCGCGAAAAGTTTGAGAGAAGAGTGGATCATCCACTCCTCAAACTATTATTGTCATCCACTGTATTATTGTCAATAGTTTTCGTATGCCTGCGGCTGCCCCTGAAGCTAGACCTTCAGCTTCAGGTAACACAGCAGCTGCAGACAGAGAGCCAGACGGAGCCTCAGCCTCCACTTCCAGCAACGTTAGTGCTCACGTTAACATCACAGAACACCCTGTCCCTGACGGTGCTACTATAACACCACCTGGTAAGTGAAAGTTAAAAGCTAATTTAGAGCTAATTTAGAGAAGCCATCGCTCTGCCACACAAGCAAGGAGGCAATGCACACGTCAGACACCTGCATACAAACAGATTTGGAAAGCCCTGTAGACTGCCAAGCCACCCTCCCCCATAGTGACTTAAGTGACTCTTCCCCTCCTCACCCCACCCAAGGACTAGGGATGCACCGATCCGATATTGATATCGGATATCGGCCCCGATATGACTAAAATAGCTAGATCGGGAATCGGAGACAATGGGGCCGATCCATGGGACCGATCTATTCACTTCAATTCTATGTGTGCGACGCGTACTACGTCATGCGTCAGCAGCACGCGCAGCACGCAGTGTTGCCAACTTAGCGACCTCGTCTCTATATTTAGCGAGTATTCAGACCCTCTAGCGACTCTTTTTCAAAAAAGCGACTTGCGACAAATCTAGCGACTTTTTTCTGGTGTCATTGGAGACTTTTGGTGACTCTGACGTGAAAGCTCGTATCGTTCTTACTCTTGTCAATGAGCAGCGGGCGGGTGCTGCCGTGCGCCCCTCCCCCCAAAGCACTCACAGGCGGCCCGGTCCTGTCCTCGCGCAGCTGCAGTCAGAGCACGAGACGTTCACCCCTCCGCGTCCAGACTGCAAATGAATCGCGCATGGCGCGAAGTCGCCGCTGGCTGATCAGGGCGGGATGTAAATGTTAGGAATATTCCTATTTGCACTAAATGTTTACCAAGAATTTTGATTCCTGTTTATTTTGAATGTTTTGTTCCTGTTGCTGGTGCACGATTATTTATTATTTTAATAATAAATAACAATTCAGTACATTTATATCTGTTAATTTGTTACATTTTGTTTTACAAAGTTAGGAAAGTAATGTTTAAGTCAAGCCTGATGTTGCCTTGCACAAAAGAATGATCCCATTCTCTTCCACACAGTGAGGCAAACAGTTTATTAATTTAACAATGGTATCGGCTCGGTACTCGGTATCGGCCGATACCCAAAGCCCAGGTATCAGTATCTGTATCGGGACTGAAAAAGTTGGATCGGTGCATCCCTACCAAGGACACTGCCAGCAAACCAGGTAGAAAGTAGGGCCTTTTCAACCTTAATTTAATGAGCTGAAGCATATTGTTTATTGACTTGTTTCTTGTTTACGGTTTCTTGTTCTTTCTTATTTGAACACATTTGACATGACTTAGCTGAATCGGATAGTGATTAATACTACACAGAAAATCTGTGATGTCCTCAGGAATGTATTGGCTCTTAATCTTGTTTATTGTTAATAATAAAATTACATGTTGATAATACATGACCAGTCTTTCAGAATGCTTTCAATTGCATGTAAATGCTGTATGCATTACTGAGGTGGTGGTGCCTATGGGGGTGTCGCCGTGTCGGCCCGGCCAGGATGTGTCGCGTTGGGACGGGTGAGTATGGAAGGAAAAATCACAGTATACCCACTAAAAAAACCTAGACTACACCACTGCCTGAACGGCCTGCCCTGCGCACCGTGCAGCAGCCTGTACGGTGCGCATAGAGCAAAGTCCTGAGATCCAGTCTGCTTCAAGTTGTACTCTATACACTTTAGCTGACTTTGCATAATGTTGTTTCCTTTGTTTCATATGTCAACACCTAAATACTTCAGAAGCCTGCATTACTATTTCTTGTTGATTGATTTCCACACTTGCATTGGCATTAGCGGCTGTCGTAACAGCGTATAACCATATACTGGGACCCTATAGCTTAATTGATCATTGCATTTTGGATTTTTTATTTATTACTGATAATTTACACCCATCTTTATCAAACAAATGCATTGTTACTGTAACTGTGAACACCATTGATGCCATTACACCTAACGGTCTGGGAGAGCATAGGCCAGAGAGGTGTGGTTTAGAAGAAACCAAGTGCAACTTTCAGCGGGGGACGATGTGGAAACAATCCAAGCAGCTTTGTCAAGGTAAAATAAATCGCTAACTTTATAAGATAAGATAAGAACTTTATTAATCCCGAAGGAAATGCTTGTGCCAGGTTGCATAGCAATACAATAAAACAACAGATAAATAAACAGACTAATACAAATAAAATAACAGATTTACAAATGTACAGTAGGTCCTAGTAGAAGTATACAAATATAGGTGAAGTATACAAATATAAAAATATAGGCAAGATAAGATATTAAGTCCGAAAAAACAATTTGGCATTAATTGAAGTGTAATAAAAGGGTAATAATAATGTTGAGAGGAAGTATTGTACATGATATAAATAACATTAAGAATGTTGCACATAATGATGAAAGGTAATGTAGCATGGTAATATTGCAAGGATAATATTGAGAAGAAGTATTGCACATGACATTAGGAATATTGCAAGGTAGTATTTAGAGGTAACATGATAATAATATAACTAGAAAAATTCCAGGGAAATTGAGAGTATATAACAGGCACACACACACACACACACACACACACACACACACACACACACACACACACACACACACACACACACACACACACACACACACACACACACACACACAGATGTGTAGGAGAGGAGTAGAGAGATACACGTATGTACTTTGAAGTAATGTTTCATTAGCACACTAACAATACCTAAAAATAAAACTGTACTTTTGTATTAACAAGGTCATAACTAGGTCTTGGGCTGTGGGCTCTGCACTGCTGTTACTTCGAGGCTCATAAATCCAAAAGTATAAGTCTGTTTGTTTCCATAGTTACATATATGTGACCGTCACGAGTGTAGCTACATTTTGATGTATAGATTACGTATGTGGAGTTAATATTGTGGGCGGGATGGCAGTTTTAAAAATAGATTTATTTTTTTTTTTCGTCTGCTCCACGCTCTAACCTGACGTCACCCGCTCTGACCTGGCGCAATACACACCCATGTTAAACTGTCTGAGGAGCTGAAAAATCACTGTAATTGTGTCAAAAGTATGAATGTTATGAAAATTGTGAAATCATGTGTGAATTCATCCAAGTTTCCTGAACGTTTTAATGTTTGAATGGAGTTTCTACCTGAATGTATGACTGAATGGGAAGAGGTTGAATATGAGTGGTTTTGGACACATTTTGAACACTCAACCCCATTCATTTCAATGGGGCAAAAATGCTGTTAAATGTTGAATATTTCGGAAAGTAATAATGGTATGTACAAACAAATTAGTAGCACTCGATTCCCGGTCAAGGCGCACGTTTTGATGTATTTTTTGCGTGTGTGCTGGCAACGCTGTGAGACATAGCACCTATGTCGTAATTAAGCTGAATCTTTGAAACTTTGAACGGAGTTTCTACGTTGAAAACTGTGGGAGAAGATACACGGCAAAAAACAGGGTGGAATAATAATAATAACTAGAAAGGCAATTCCTGAAGAAATTGCGGTGTGAATGCTGTATTCTGAAAGGCTAACGCTAGACTGAATTGCTGTCTTGAAGTTGGAGCTGAAGGACGAATTGAATGGAAGTATGAATAAGAAGTATGTATGAAAGATGTAGAAAATGTAAATGTTTGAATGAGGTTTGTAGCTGAAAGTAGGAATAAGTTGAATGTTATTGAAAGGCTGACGCTAGACTGAATCGCTGGCTTGAATGTGGAGCTGAAGGACTATGAAGAATTGGAAATCTGAATCACTTGTTTTGAATATTTTCTCAAAGTATGAATGGGAATGTATGAAAGATGGAGAAAATGTAAATGTTTGTAGCTGAAAGTAGGAATGAGTTGAATATATGTTATTGAAAGGCTGACCCTGAAATGAATTGCTGGTGTATATGAAGACTGTATATGAAGAGGTGTTGAATATATGTTAAAGTCGAAAAATCCGATTTCCGGGTCCAACTTGAACGCACCATTAACGCGGAAATGCGCGACGCATTTCCGCGTTAATGGTGCATTGTTGTGGTGTAATTTAATAAGCTAATTTAATAGTAAGAGTTCATTTGAAGCACACACACTTGGACAGTACATTAGTGGCAGCATTATTTGGACTGTTTCCTTACTTTTGGATGAGGTTTGTAGCTGGCGCCATTTAGACGCCATTTTGGCGCCAATCAAAATGGTGTCAAAATGGCGTCTGTGTTTGGTGCCTGTGTTGGCGTCACCGCCATAGCCACGCCCCCTCGCCAAACACAGACACACGCAAACTGCTTAGTCATTGTTGTCATGTAATTTAATGAGCTAATAAGGTGGGGAGTCCTGTCATTTCGAGGCTCATAAATCAAAAAGTATAAGTCCCTTTGTTTCCATAGTTACATATATGTGACCGTCATGAGTGTACCTACATTTTGATGTATAGATTACGTATGTGGAGTTAATATTGTGGGCGGGATGGCAGTTTTAAAAATATAATTTCTTTTTTTTTTCGTCTGCTCCACGCTCTAACGTGACGTCACCCGCTCTAACCCACGCAATACACACCCATGTTAAACTGTCTGAGGGAGCTGAAAAATCAATTAAGTTTGAACTGTAATTGTGTCAAAAGTATGAATGTTATGAAAATTTGTACGGAAGAATAAAAAAGATAAGTATGCAGGAGAGTAATAGTGTGCTTTGCATTGCAAAGGCACCCTAATGAATGCTGTAATGGCTAACTATGTTGTAGCCAATGGCCAGCTATGTGGTCAAGCTATTTAACGTTTGTTAAAACCACCGTCTTTTTAATCATCGTAGGTCATTAGGATATGATAAAGTGGCTGATCTGAATCACGTTAGCCTGTTTTGCTTGCTGTGTTTGTTTATAATACCTAGCTGACCACTTGTTGGGTCTCATCAATGGATTTGTCCAGGAGATTGGGGAACACCAACAACGGAGAACCACCAGAGAACCACCAGAGCACCACCAGAGAACCGCCAGAGAACCACCAGAGAACCAGTGTCCCAAGCCTACAAAAACCACAGCACTGTCACACAATACTGTTAATAAACAATACATATAGGCCTACATTCCATTTCATCCCATCATATAGCCTATATTTATTGAAAATGAAATGAGCTCAGCTCAATAAATGAAGCTATTAAATGAACCTATTAATGACTATGGTCCTTAATGTGTACTTCCAAGTTGG
>PIJE02002672.1:46596-60855 GCA_002895965.2 Coryphaenoides rupestris
ACCCCTACAATGACAACTGGCTCCCGGTAATCGCTCGCATTCGATTCAAGACACTGGTACTGACTTTCATGGCTGTCAACGGAACCGCCCCTACCTACCTCCAAAAATTAGTCCGACCCTACGCCCCAGCCCGAGCACTCCGCTCGGCAACTTCTGCCAAACGACTGGTACCGCCTTCACTAAAAACAGCCAAACATCGCTCTTCCAAGTCCCAACTCTTCACGGTTCTGGCTCCGCAGTGGTGGAATGAGCTCCCGGCTCATGTCAGAACAGCCGAGTCGCTCGCCAGCTTCCGCAAGAGACTCAAGACCCACCTGTTCAGAGTTCACCTGGACTCTACATAACCCCCCTCCTTAACAAGAGACTCAAGACCCACCTGTGTCTTGGCAATTATGAAACTCGTTCTATTCGTCTCGTAAATAGGAATGCTCGAAAACAGCTCTATTCTTATCTTCAGGTACCACAGTGATATATTGCTGCCTCTCCTTCAACAAATGTACTCTTTGTAAGTCGCTTTGGATAAAAGCGTCTGCCAAATGCCCTAAATGTAAATGTATATTATGTATAGTATGTATATTATGTATATTATGTATAGTATGTATATGATGTATAGTATGTATATTATGTATATTATGTAGGCCCATATGATATATTTTAGTTATGGATATTCACATCTACATTCATAGAATGTAGATGTCAATTCTATTCCCCTATGTCTATATCCACGTGATTGAGTTAGTGCTTATTTATTTATTCACTGCCATTTGCAGTGTTCGTGTCGTGCTGTTACGTTCCATGTTACTTTTCGTAGGCCCTACATATGTTGTGCTGTATGTGTTGTCTGTTTTCCCTCTTTTTGTTGTCTCCAGGATTGGTTCCCTGCCCCTGTCAATCATCGTTTGCAGCCCTGTTCATCGTCGTCGCAGTCCTGCTCCTGTTACGTCCCTCTACCAATGGCGTCGCTCTACCAATTTCGTCATTGGCCAATCAGAGGGGCGCGCGTGTTATTTAAACCCTCCTGCTCCCCTCCGTAGGATAGGTAGCATTTTTCCTTTGTTAGCCAGATCATGCTGTCGTTGTGTTAAGTGACTATTGTTGGTTTGCTTTTCCTGTTGTTTTGGTTGATTGTTCGTCCTGCTGTTTGTATTAATCCTCCTACCTTGTTACTCCTCGTAGGTTGCCCTAGGGGAGGGCGAGGTATGGTAGTTAAGACACCCGCGGGCTGACATTACATCACGCAGGTAATGATTGTCTAAACACACTAGGTTAGTTTTCCCCAGGCGGGGGCCACCCTTTGTATTTTTGGGACTAGCCTAGGCGGGACAACTAGTAAGCGTTAGTTAGTTAGGGAGATGATTGGAATCTGTATTATTAGAGTAAGGAAGCGATAGGGAATTGGATCTAGGGCGGGGATTATCTTTCTTTTGTTCTTTTGGTCCCGTTTGGTTTTGGCGTCCTCCCCTTAGCTTGTCCCTCCCCTGTCTGATTGTTTGGTTAACTGTGTGTTATCATTTTGGTCGTTTATGTGCACATAATACACCACGGAGGTTTGTGCCCTTACACCCTTTTGTTTGTCTACTGTTTATATGGTAGGTGCAGTGCTACCTCCGCACCTGCCTCTTGTTAGCTCACACACAGACACCTTTCTGTTGCGTGGTCCCCTCCTCTATACCCCTGGACCTACCATCTGGGAGGGGTTCATAACACGTGCTTTTATTTATTTTAGGACATCACGATGCCTCGTAGAATCATGACTCTGCATGTGAAACGTAATTGTTAATGATACAAATATTCTCGTATTTATTATTATAATTATTTACATCCGAGGATGTCTGTAGAATTGATGTGAACGCAATCACCAATGATTTCTCACAAATTCAGCCCTTAAGAACATGGGCGCACTCCAAATAGGTCGCTACGACTGCTTTTCCGCGTTCATTCATCCTGTTCTTAGCTAAGAACCAATCCCAGATAAGAAAACCATTCAGGAATGCCAGACTTGTCCTGGGAACTTCGTAAGTGGAGTTGAGAAGAAATGTATTCTTAACTTTTTCTTAACTGCGTTCCAGAATGAGGTCCATTGGTATGATCACATAGCCTACTCTTTATTGTTAATTTCATACATAGTCATACAACTGGACATAAAAAAAACATTAAAACTTAACTGAAGACTCCAGAAGCTTTTTAAATATGATACATATTTTTACAAAATGTGCACACACTAAGACCCTAAAAGGTTAGGTCAGAGTTAACTACTAGTGTAGCACACCATTACTCTACTTTCCTGTAGCAGCTATGGTAGCTGGACATTATAGCGTGGACTAGTGATCAGAAGATTTAGGTTACAAGGAGGAATGATTACACGTGATGACAATGTTTAAGGACGACTCAGGAGACAGCAAAGTTCATATTTAGGTACCATGTATTAGAAAAATAAAGAAACCCAACACCCAAAACAAAAACAAAATGAATTTAGTATAATTAACCACACAAAACACCAATTAAATACGGAAATCAGTAAGCGTAGGTGCTCTTCCTCTTCATACCGCCGCACAGTTACAAGTCTATTTTCCCAGCACAAGGGGATAGTCAAGGAGATTTGTCCATAGTCAGGAGGGAAATGGCGGAGGAGTTTTCCGCAGTTTGGTCCTACCACGCTGGCGGGACAATGACGATTCCTGCTGGGCTCGGGTCCTGGACTGGGTTCAGTTAGCTCGCCATCAAGTTTCCTCAGCTCAACCACTTCCATTCACCAGATCGCTCCTAAAAGACCGGCGCGGCGGACATCTGCAGCAGCCCCGTTTCCTGCGAATCGCTTGCACCTGCAGTCTTTCTAATGCAGGGCGTGCTCTGATTGGCTGTCGGTTACACAGCGTACATAACATAACAGATAATAACATATCATACCATAACGGATAATAACTTATCATATAATAACATATCATACCATAACGGATAATAACTTATCATATCATACCATAACGGATAATAACATATAACATAACATAACAGATAATAACATCATACCATAACGGATAATAACTTATCATAACATAACAGATAATAACATATCATACCATAACGGATAATAACATAACAACAGATAACAGATAATAACATATAACATAACGGATAATAACTTATCATAACATAACATAACAGATAATAACTTATCATATCATAACAAATAACATATCATACCATAACGGATAATAACTTATCATAACATAACGGATAATAACTTATCATATCATAACATAACAGATAATAACTTATCATACCATAACGGATAATAACATAACATAACGGATAATAACATATCATAACATAACAGATAACATATCATAACATAACAGATCATAACATAACATAACATAACGGATAATAACTTATCATATCATAACATAACGGATAATAACTTATCATATCATAACATAACATAACAGATAACATATCATACCATAACGGATAATAACTTATCATATCATAACATAACATAACATATAATAACATAACGGATAATAACTTATAACATAACAGATAATAACATATCATACCATAACGGATAATAACTTATCATATCATAACATAACATAACAGATAATAACATATCATACCATAACGGATAATAACTTATAACATAACAGATAATAACATATCATACCATAACGGATAATAACTTATCATATCATAACATAACAGATAATAACATATCATACCATAACGGATAATAACTTATCATATCATAACATAACAGATAATAACATATCATACCATAACGGATAATAACTTATCATATCATAACATAACAGATAATAACATATCATACCATAACGGATAATAACTTATCATATCATAACATAACAGATAATAACATATCATAAAATAACATAACATAACATATAATAACATAACGGATAATAACTTATAACATAACAGATAATAACATATCATACCATAACGGATCATAACATAACATAACAGATAATAACTTATAACATAACAGATAACATATCATACCATAACGGATAATAACTTATCATATCATAACATAACATAACAGATAATAACTTATCATATCATAACATAACATAACAGATAATAACTTATCATAACATAACAGATAATAACTTATCATAACATAACAGAACATATCATAACATAACAGATAATAGCTTATCATAACATAACAGATAACATATAACATAACAGATAATAACTTAACATAACATAACAGATAACATATCATAACATAACAGATAATAACTTATCATAACATAACATAACAGATAATAACATATCATATCATAACAGATAATAACATAACATAACAGATAATAACATATCATCATAACATATCATAACATAACAGATAATAACATAACATAACAGATAATAACATATCATAACATAACATAACAGATAATAACATAACATAACAGATAATAACATATCATAACATAACATAACAGATAATAACATAACAGATAACATATCATACCATAACATAACAGATAATAACATAACGGATAATAATTTATCATAACATAACAGATAATAACTTATCATAACATAACAGATAATAACATATCATACCATAACGGATAATAACATATCATAACATAACAGATAATAACATATCATAACATAACAGATAACATATCATAACATAACAGATAATAACTTATCATAACATAACAGAACATATAACATAACAGATAACATATAACATAACAGATAATAACATATCATAACATAACAGATAATAACATATCATAACATAACAGATAATAACATATCATAACATAACAGATAACATATCATAACATAACAGATAACTTATCATAACATAACAGAACATATAACATAACAGATAACATATCATAACATAACAGAACATATCATAACATAACAGATAACATATCATAACATAACAGAACATATCATAACATAACAGATAACATATCATAACATAACAGATAACATAACATAACAGATAACATATCATACCATAACAGATAATAACATATCATAACATAACAGATAACTTATCATAACATAACAGAACATATCATAACATAACAGATAACATATCATAACATAACAGATAACATATCATACCATAACAGATAATAACATATCATAACATAACAGATAATAACATATCATAACATAACAGATAATAACATATCATAACATAACAGATAAATAATGGAACAGTTATGTAACAAATCAATATATCAAATGGGATCCTGTGTGGAGCTGTGGACGTGAAACAAAACCCAAGAGAGATAAATAAATAGACGGTATAGTGTCTCATGACTTTGCACAAATGACAGATTTGTGCAAAGAGAAATCCCTTTCTTTACTTTGATCTCATATAAAAACGTATTTGCTTTTCAACTATAATAAATATTAAATATTAATATTTCTATATATATCAATATTTTCTTGAATTGGGGGGAAAAATAGGCTACTGATAGATGGTGACACAGCGGCTAGGCATCCATCTTCAAATGCATCCAACTTGATTCAAATTACATTTCCACACTGATTCAATTTGTCGGCTGGTTGACGCATATTCACCTGTGGCAAGTAGTAAGTACGTCAGCTCCGATCCTGTCGGTCTAATACAAGTTGACTTTTCGCTGCTTGCAGGCCGTGAGGTCATTTGGCTCGGCCCAGCTGTCTAGCGTCTATACTGTACACACGACACACACACACACACACACGCATACACTGCGCTGGCTGGTGGAGATTAAACAAGGTAAGGGCTTTGGCGTCAGGCGGTCGGTGGTGCCACAGGAGCACGGCCCGACAAATCTGGTTGCAATTACTCCCGCGCAGCGGTGCCAAGAGCCCTGTCCCGGTTTTTTGGTGGACGTGTTTTATGGCGTGCGCTGCGGCTGTGCATTTCACTGCTTGTTGACGAGGTTTACGTTCGACGAGGCCCCGTACTCTGCTGCAGGCCGGGCATCACGACCGCTGTGCTATCTCTGCTGTTTGGGGTTCAAAACTAATGAAAATGAATGCACAACCAATGCATAGACTGTGTGAATGTGTTCACGTTGGGGTTGGAAGACAAAAACAAAACAGCAGAAGATAGATCGAGGGGGTAGATAAATTCTCCTCGTGCCAGCAAGTTGGCCTAGGCTGCTGAGCAGCAGATAACTTGGAATGACATGAGAGAGAGTGAAAAACACAATGCCAGAGAGCGTAATGAAGTCTTGTTTGTCCACTTCTGTCAAATGCGCCGCAGCCCAACTGACGGGAACAGGTGCCAAGCTTGCAGCCGACAGGCAGCACATGTCTTTGAAGTTGTCCGTTCCCCCCCCTCGCCGGATCATTATGTAATCGTATAGGGCGTGCGGGTGGGGGTGGGGCGTGCACAGCAGGACCTCGTGTTCTGACATTGGCCTGGAAAAACTCTAATAGTCGACTTCATCATGACTCAATGAAGCCACGATGAAATGAGGAGATGGCTGAGCAACAAATGAAATTCCAATGCAGCTACGGCAGAGACACGCCGTGGTGGGATTGGGCCATATTCTAGAGACACTTCCCCCAGTGGTGTTCCCGTGTTACTGCGACTCCCAGACTACAGAGAGCCAAAACAGGTGTACTACGAGCAGCAGATAAGATCTGTGGCGGGTCGAGGGTCCGCGATGACCGATGTGTGCGTTGTTGTTGACAGTTCCACTTCCACCGCGAGGAGTAGGACAAGGTGTGCTTTGTTCAACCGACCGACCTGACTCACCTGAGTGACAACGCTGTTAATGTATCCACTTAGGAACAAGAATTTACAAGCTGTGTGGTGAGTGTAGTACTGGACTATAGTTCAAGAAAGATTGAAGATTCCTTTATTGTCATATGTAACAAGTACAAAGGAATGCTTACTCCCCATTCACTCCTGCAGTATTCTCCTAAACACACATTCGAAAACAACTCTAAACAATTAGTAATAGTACCTAATAAGTACAGTAAAAAGTACAAAGTTGGACTGGACACGACGTTCAGGTGTTTCACAATTAATCATGGTGATTCTTCGATTGAACTCGAGCACGAGAAAGGAGCTGCTTAGAAAAAAGTTCGCCAAACAATGTTCCCAAATCTTCCTCTTAACAGCTGTATTATAGAGCTGAGACCCATGTCTCTGAGCTCACGTGTTACACTAGGAAGGGAAGAAAAACCACTGTACTGTATTTGTACACACACAGAGGGATAGAGAGAGAGAGTCTGCTGTGGTGGACAAGCTGACAGCAGCTAATGACATTATCGGCTACGAGGCTACGTAATGATCCCCATCTGCTTCACAACACAGTTGCCCCGAGGTCAGGACCAATCACAACCAGCGACCGTCCACTTACTGTACATCACCGTTAGTGGACTGGAAAGCCTGGCAGAGAGAGTGTGTGTGTGTGTGTGTGTGTGTGCATGTATTGATTTCAATTACATCACCATAGCCTCCCTGCTGTGTCATACATCACCTAAGCAATCAAGCAAATTATGCTTCTAAGACTTTCAGAATTCACCGGTTGCCAGGTTGTAAAAGGGGTTAACACAGCTGAATGATGCTCATAAAGATTAAACAAACGCATTACAAAGAGGTGACGAAATGTGTTGACGAAATGTTCTTCACTAAATAATAGTACTTAGCGTTGTTTAGCATATTGTATGTTGGTACTGCACTCAGAATGGCACTTCTGCTCCCAGCTATGCAGGCAACCTAGCAATTATGAAACTCGTTCTATTAACCTTGCAATTATGAATGCTTGACACCTGCTCTATTCTTATCTTTATGTACCACAGTGATATATTGCTGTCTCTCCTTCAACAAATGTACTCTTTGTAAGTCACTTTGGATAAAAGCGTCTGCCAAATGCCCTAAATGTAAATGGAGATGTCAAGTTCTCTGATGAGAAGGAGGAATGCCGTGGGATGTGGGATCCTCGCGTATTCCCGGTGGCATGCGGCAGGACCAAACTCCACGGAGGTGACCGCCACATCACGGGGGATAATAGTATTCCAGAGTTGTGTGTAGAACCACAGAGTTTCAGCTGTGTCTCCACTCTCCTCTTCACCATCACCCTCCCTCTTCACTCAGCACGAGCACAATAAACAAAAGACTCCCCCACTCCACAATCAGGCCTTCAAAATAAAAGCACAGTATTGGGATAACCCTTTTAAAAATGGCAGAGCAGAGAACGTGACCCGGCATTTTTAAATCACAGCAGAAGATATCAGCCTCCCTCGTGCAACTTTAGTATTTGATGATGCCATTTAAAAAGAATAACGTTCTTCTACGGCATTTGAGAAACGGACAAGAAAGAGAGAATGAGAACGGACTACAATGGACCTTTCCACACTGTCAGTCAAGCGGAGAATAATAACCAATAAGATTGCCTGATTTCTTAAGACCACGCCCCTTGCAACAGAGCCGCCATGATGTCCCACAAACAAAGCTTGTCCCGCGTTGTTGTGTTCATAGATTAGACTACATTTAGTAGATTAGACTACAAATTTGATGGCCTCTGTGAGACCAACTACATATGGCCTCATAGAGACATTATTAAAAACATGCCTGAAAACTTTAGAAAATAATTTCCTTCTACTTTAGTCATTATTGATGGTACTGAATGTAAGACCCAGGTGCCATCTGCACTGGCTTTACAGAGTCAGCTTTATAGTGACGATAAGTCAAGCACAACCCTCAAAGCATTGACTCAAGTTTCAAGTTTCAAGTATTTTATTGTCACTTCACAATTTACACGTGAGTATAAGCAGTGAGTGAAAAACTTTTTGTGCAAAACGCCCGACAGCCGACAGTAATTATAAAGGAATACAAAATAGAGTAAAACTACAAAATAGAAATAGAACTGTACAAAATAGAATAGAACTATAAATAGAATTCTATGTAAAATAAGTAAATGAAAATCTAAAAAATGAAATTGGAATAATACCAGTAAAATATCCCATGGTGGAGCAATACACATATAAATCGATGGTACTAAAATAATACATTGTTATTATGCTGACATTCACAGAATGTCACAGAATACCTTCCCAGACAGTTGCACGAACACTAGCACCAACAGTTGGCACCAGGACTAGGCACTAACACCCCAGTACTAGCACCAGCAGTAACAACTAGGCAACCAGGACCAGGACTAGCACTAACACCAGCACTAGCTTCCCAGCAGTAACAACTTGACCACCAGGACTAGCACTAGCAGTAACACTTCGCACTAGCATTTAGACATATGAATGGCCGACTTGTCCAGCAGCCTGATGGCCTGATCTGTGGAAAGCTGTCCTCATGAATCTGCTCGTGTGGGCACTTGATACTGCGGTATCGCCTGCCTAACGGTAGAAGTGTGTACAGTTTGTGGCTGGGGTGGGTTATTGTCTTTAATAATCCTTTGGCCTTGGCCACGCACCGCCTGGTGTATATATCCAGGAGGGAGGGAAGCTCACCTCCAACGATGTCTGGGCCGCCCGCACCACCCTCTGTAGTGTTTTACGCTCCAGTGTGCGGTGCAGTTCCCGTACCAGACGGTGATGCATCCTGTAAGAACACTCTCGATGGTACAGGAGTAGAATGTTCTGAGGATGCGGGGGCACATGTTGAATTTCCTCAGTCGCCTGAGGAAATACAGGCGTTGTTGGGCCTTTTTCACCACGTGTGTGTGTGCGTGGTCATGTGAGGTCCTCGAGATGTGCACACTGAGGAACTTGAAGCTGCTGACCTCTCTACTGCAGCACCGTCGATGGAGATGGGGGCGTGCTCTCCTCTCCCCTTCCTGTAGTCCACGATCAGCTCCTTGGTCTTCTTGACGTTGAGGGCGAGGTTGTTCTCTTGGCACCACTGTGCCAGTGATCCAACCTCCTCCCTGTAGGCTGTCTCGTCGTCGTCGGCGATCAGACCCAACACTGTCGTGTCGTCAGCAAACCTTGATGAAGACGTTGGAGCTGTGCATAGCCATGCAGTCGTGGGTGTACAGGGAGTAGAGGAGAGGGCTCAACACGCATCCTGAGGGGCTCCAGTGTTGAGGGTCAGCGGCTCTGAGGTGGTGGCTGCCCATCTCACCACCTGGCGGCGGCCGGACAGGAAGTCCAGTAACCAGCTGCACATGGTCCGGGTGCAGGCCTAGACTCCTGAGCTTGGTGTCGAGCTTGGCAGGAACTATCCGTGTTTGAACGCTGAGTTGAAGTCCATCAACAGCATTCTCACACAAACAGTTCTTCCCCTCCAGGTGAGAGAGGGCGGTGGTGAAGTGCCATGGCAATGGCGTCGTCGGTGGATCTGTTTTGACGGTAAGCAAATTGCCATGGGTCCAGCGTGGCAGGCAACATGGAACAAATGAAGTCCTTGACCAGCCCTCTCGAAGCATTTACTGGCAATCGAGGTGAGGGCTACGGGTCTCCAGTCATTCGGGCAGGTTACCTTGGGGTGTTTTAGGGACAGGCACGATGATGGACATCTTGAAGACCTCGGAACGACAGCCCTGGGACAGGGACAGGTTTGAAGATGGTCTGCGAAGACTCCTGCCAGCTGGTCCTGCGCATGCTCTGAGGAACGCGCCCCGGGATGTGGTCTGGGCCCGCCGCCTTCCGGATGTCCACCCGCTTGAAAAGGCTCTGCGCACGTCAGCCTCTGAGATGTTCAGGCAGGCTGGCCTCCTCAGGCAGCGCTGACTTCGGCGGCTGCCGTTCACGTCGAACCGGGCGAAGAAAGGTGTTTAGCTCGCCAGGGAGGGAGGTAGAGGAGTTCTCTACACCGCTGGTTCTCCCTCTGAAGTCCGTGATTGTCTGCAACCCTTCCACACACCCTCAACGTCGTGGCTCTTGAATTTGTCCTCCACCCTGTTCTTATACTCCCGCTTGGCAGAAGCCGATGGTCTTGCGGAGGTCGTAGCGGGCTCTCGTATATTCCACCATATTCCCGGAGTCAAAGGCGGCGTTACGCGTGGCGGAGTGCGGCGCGAACATCGCCATTAATCCACGGTTTCTGGTTGGGATAAATCCGAACCGACTTAGTAGGAACAACGTCAATCTATGCATTTCTTAATGAACCCGGTGACCTGAGGACGCGTACCTCGCTGATGTTATTGTCCGACGCAACCTGAACACATCCCAGACCACGTGATCAAAACAATCCTGCAGCATAGACTCTGATTGGTCCGACCAGCATTGGACCTCCTTCACAGCGATTGGTTGCTGCTTCAGTCTCTGCCTGTAGGCGGGGAGTAGTTGGATCGAGCGGTGATCTGATTTGCCGAACGGTGGGCGGAGGAGGGACTTTGTAGCCGTCCCGGAAGGGGGTGTAGCAGTGGTCGAGGATCCGCTCGCCCGTGTGTTGCTTGTGATGTGTTGGTAGAAACTTCGGGAGAAACTTTTCTTCAGGTTCGCCTTATTGAAGTCCCCCGCCACGATGAAAGCAGCCTCCGGGTGAGCCGACTCCTGTTCGCCCCATAAAGTTCCTTCAACGCTGTGTCCGTGTTGGCTTGAGGGGGAATGTACACAGCAGTCACGGTTACTGCTGTAAACTCCGCACGGTAGCCAGAATGGTCGGCAGATAAGCATCAGGTACTCCAGGTCCGGGAACAGAAAAGACTTGAGGGTCTGCACATGACTCTGGTTGCACCAAGATCTGTTTAATCATGAGACATACCCCCCCTCCACGATCTTTACCGGAGAGAGTCTTTGTTCTGTCCGCGCGGTGGACGGAAAATCCTGTCGGCTCGATGGCTGAGTCGGCAACCCCCTCCAACATCCATGTCTCCGTCAGGCAGATGATGCAGTTGTCCTTTGTTTCCCGGTGGAATTGGATACGAGCCTGTAGCTCGCATAACTTATTGTCCAGAGACTGTACATTAGCCAGCAGAATGGTGGGTAGTGGAGGTCGTTTGGCACGACGTCTCAGCCTGACCAGCACGCCGGCTCGCTTCCCTCTCCGTCGGCAACGCCTGCGTGTGATCGCGCCTAAAATGGACGGAGATAATCCAGCCGCGACTCCGGGCGGGACGTCCGAGTCGAAAGACTTGAAAAACTCCGGTAGGCGGCGAGCGACAGTCGTTCTAATCTCCAGAAGTGTACAACTGTCGTAAGTGAACTTACTGCTAACTTCTTGTGCAAAGATAGTCACAATTAAAAGAATAAATAACAAAAAACCTTGTCGGCTTACGAGAGCTCGCAACACGGCAGCCATCACGTACGGCGCCATCTTGTGATGACTGGATGTGACTGGATGTGATCCAAGTGGGTCTGTCATTTTTGTGTCCGAGTTATTTACAGGTGCTGTAACTGATAAGGCAATTACTGAACGCAGTGGTTTTTATGATGTACTGAAAACACTGAAAGTTCACAAGTGCAACAATCAAATGGTTGATAGCGACTCCACACATCAATGTACAGCAGCGCCGACACAATAAACTACAAAGCTCGCTAATTAGTTAAAATTCAAAGGTTTATTTGTCACCTATTTCAGTGTACAGGTACATTGAGCAGTGAAATGTTTTTTTCGCTAGGACCAGATTGTTACCGCGCCATCGTGTGATTAGCATAGCTAGGTGATTAGCCCATTGTAGCTAGTAGTTAGCAGATCTTAGGCTTATTTTCATTGTAAACACATCACGAACGTACTCACCACCCTGCTTTACATGTGCAGTAGGACTCCACGATTTTGTCCTGACGAATTTCAATGTGGAGTTTGTGAGGCGTTTGTGTCTTCCGCATAGATCGCCAACACTTAGCATCAAGTTTTATGTTGTCGTCTGCTCCGTCCGAAATCGTCCGAAATATATCCTTGTGTCAAATAGTTCAGGCCTTTCTGTACAACTCTCTTCGATAAAGTAGCGGCATTTGGCAAATAACATACAGCGATATTGAGAGAGAATCATCAGCAGGGGGGCGTTGTTCAGCGGACATTACTAACATGCTGCAGAGCTGTGGGAAAGCTTGTGGGGCATAGCAACAGTAACCAGGGGGGGCGGGACTTGCCGCTTGAGTAGGGAAAGGTCCATTGTGCTCCAGTGTAAACTGAACGCACAAATTATCCGGCGATGAGGGAGGAGGTGGAGGAGGGAGAGTGAGAGGTAGGCAACAATCTCAGCTCTATGTCACAAGATATGTACATGTTTTATTGGAGATATTTTATGGTATATTCATGAGAATGGCTTGTCATTATAATGTATGGGTGAATTAAGGGTAGAGAAAGATAACCTCTTCCCCAGTTGCTTATCTGCATGACCAGTCGTCACCGTCATTTATGACTAGGCAAGGAGGGCGTCACATCCTGCCATATAATTTCTTGAAACAGTAATAGAAAAGAGAACCTATGTTACTGTTACTTTAAATGGGGTTTGGAGTATCACGACGGCATCATCACGATGACGATCTCACGAAGACCATGTGACGTTGATCACGTGACGATGCGAATATAGGTCGGAGTCAAAGAGGAATGAATTCAGTCTCCTCTGCAGATTTGACTCAGGCTTATTGTTACTATTGGCTGTGACAAATAAAGTCTTTAACTTTCAAACTTTGGTCTTCCTGATCACCCTCTTACGAATGTCAGAGCAGTGGTAAAATCCACGACATATTTGGCGTCACGAACAGGATTGGAAAGGGACCAGACGGCTGCTTCGTCGTGAGGTGGTGTTCCGGCGCAGGACACACAAAACGAATGGCCATTCAACTAAAAAGGGTAAGCAACGTTCTTACGTGTTAGTATAGAAAATTGTGTGCCCTGTGCCTGACCCATCCTAACGCCAAAGCTGTAAGTATGTCTCTCCAAATTTAAGAACCATAGTATAACTCATGTAAGAGGGGAAAGGGGAAACCTGGGATGAATAACTAAATTGTTGCTTTGAAAACCCTGTGGATACCGTTGTGATAGTACAAATGACAAAGGTACTATGCACTGAAACGGCACAGGTCGCTAGAGTATAGTGCGGTAAAGCAACAGTGATGCTATGTGGGTGAGATGCGGAGAGACGCACAGGAGACCACGATAGGCAGCGCGAATGTACTATGGTAAATAGTAGACCTACGTAGACAAAGGTACGGTTAATCAAGTAATACTAGGATACGGTAAAGTAACACAAGGTATGGTAAAATACAAATGTACGGTAAAGTACACAAGTTGTGGTAAAATACGAGTACGGTGAAAGTACAAGTAATACACATAGACGAGTTGCGGAGAGACGATAAAGAGGCCTACAGTAAAAAAGAATTGAAAAGAAGTCAGTCGCTTAGAAG
>PIJE02002673.1:10677-60792 GCA_002895965.2 Coryphaenoides rupestris
GGGGGGGGTTAAGGCCCCAAGTGACGTCTCACGTTAGAGTTTCACACAATTAGCCATTTTGCGCTTCGTTGCAAACTTTCAAGTCAACTAATTCGATTGTACAACGATCACCACATTAAATGTCATTGAGAGGCGCCCTGTGAGACGTCCAAGGCAATTTCTGTTGAGTCTCCACTAAAGGTAGAGGGTGGGGAGGCTTGACAAGTGACAGACACGTTTCACACTAATTGGACAGGCTATTAAATAATCACTTAGCAGACCTCTGGTATTGCCTGTTTTTATCACAAATAATTTCGTAAAAACACAAAAAGATCCATTAGAAGGCGAATTAATATAACTCCACATAACGTCGTTACATTAATCCAACGACAAGATGTCAGTCCGTCTGCGCAATGTTAAAACACTGAGGCCTATACGGTATATAAACATGTATAAGTCATTTAATCTCGTTTCGTTACAGAGTTACATAGCAGCATGGCCCTGTGTGTATACCAAGAGCAGGTTACTTCTATGTCTAGAAGATAAGATAAGATAAGATAAGATATGAGAGAACTTTATTGATCCCGAAGGAAATTCTTGTGCCAGGTTGCATAGCACTAGAATAAAACAAGAGAGAAATAATACAAAATAATAGCAGAGAATAAAGATGGAGACAGCTCCTCTGCAGCAGCAGCAGCAGCAGCAGTATATAACATTACTCGCTTCACATTAAATACACCTCTCTGTCTGTCTGGGGCTGCAGGATAATAATGAGGCAGTGCATGCAATGCATCCATGCCTCCCTGCAAAACACAAGACAATGCACCGAGCAGAGACCTCACCACAGATACATGACTCCCTCTCCTTTGCAGACTGAGCCTGCAACACGGTGCACGGTGCGTGTGGGTCTCCAGCCTCGGAATACAACAGAAAGTAGTTCTGCTTGTTTTTTGCTTGTGTTCCTGCTTTCATTTCGTTGCCCGCGAAGCCATTTTCGCAGCATTATTTGATGACAACACGCACAGCACTGTATGTATTAATTACGACTCCACTGGAATCATGGTTGTGCATTAAATGAACCACATTCAGGTGTGTGTGTGTGTGTGTGTGTGTGTGTGTGTGTGGGTATTGCTCACGAGTGCCTCTTCAAATTGCGGACCTCTTCGTTTTAACAAACCGCTGTAGCTGTGAGGCACTATTATGCAAACGCACCAGTTCTACCTGTTTAAGATCAAATTAGGGTAAAGTTACAATTTCGTCCTTAAAATGTATGCAAATTATAGACGAGTATCGGCGTAAGCAAACGGCAGACAATGACTTTTAAAGTGTCTTGAGCAATCACAGAGCAAGGAAACTCTTACATTTTCTGTGTGCAGAAACATCCACACACACATCCGCCATTGTCACAAGTACTCCCCCCCCCCCCCCCCCCCAAAAAAAACCCCTATTTTCATTTATTATTAAATAACATTATAGCATTAATGACACACGTGAGGAGATTTCCTGCGCCCTAATTCCAATGAATGCTGTTTTAATACCATTGTTTTCCCACATAAAGTGACTATTTATGCTATAATTCCCCGACACCACACACACACACACACGCACACGCACACGCACACACACACACACACACACACACCACACACACACACCCAACCGGAGGAAAAGCCGGGTGGGTGTAGGAGACTCGCTCCTCTTTTCTTTATGAGTGAGCTATTGCGCCCGAGGATATGATCCCCCCCCCCACACACACACACACACACACACACACACACACACACACACACACACACACACACACACACACACACACACACACACACACACACACACACACACACACACACAATCTGAGGGCCGAGCCAACAAAAACAGGGACCCTGCTTGCCTGACAGACAATGCCTCGCTTCACCTGCTCTCTCTCTCTCTCTCTCTCTCTCTCTCTCTCTCTCTCTCTCTCTCTCTCTCTCTCTGCACACACTGTGCATCACAATTATGCCAAGGACATGTACAGTTAGGCTTCATTCACCCTCTCTCAACACAACAACTGCCTCCGAATTAAACCTCCCCCAAATCAGGGCGATAATACACGTAGAAATGAAAGAGATTGGGAGGTGGCGGGAGGGAGGAGGAGATGGAGGAGGAGGAGGAGGAGGAGAAGATGGAGGAGGAAGGGGGTGTTTATCTCCAGATAGTGTAGCATGCTGAACCAGACAGGGCTGCGTGGAGAGAGGAGGAGAGAGGAGGAGAGAGGGAGGGAGAGAGGGAGAGAGAGAGGGGGAGAGAGAGGGAGAGAGAGGGGGACAGAGAGGGAGGAGAGAGGGAGGAGAGAGGGGAGAGAGTATGGGGAGAGAGGGGGTGAGAGGGGGAGAGACGAGGGGGGGAGAGACGAGAAAAGAAATCCAGGAAACCACAGAGAAGGCGCCTGGATCAACAACGATTCAATTTGTGAGACAAGAAACATTGTGCACGCCATCCACTATAGGCCTGGCCTAAATAGATAGACTGCAACTCAAAGCCAACTCACAAGTTATGCAATAACAAGGATGGGGCAACACACACACACACAAAAAAAGCATTTAAATGCACCTGACTAATCCTCACTAATAAGACAATTAAGCAAATAATTCTGCAGGAGCCTATTAGCGGATTGATAGGAATGAATTTGGTGTCGTCATTTGAGAAAGCATCATTATTTCTCAATTATTTCGTTACTTTCCATAATACTATGAGAGCATTGAGGACAGATTTGCTGAACAAACAGCAACACAACAGACATTGCCATGCATGTTTCTTTCAATGAAATTAAATGAAAATGAAAAAATGAAAATGAAATCACCCCCCGGAAGCACGACATAGCAACATAGCAACGAGAGAGTGTGTAACAGCCGCACACACATTACCATGAGTGTATAGATCTCAGTGGGTTTGAAGAAGGGGAATATTATTCACTGTGTGTCACCGTGGCCTGCGAAACGCGTACATACACACGGTGCTCCGAACGAAGGAGTTAAGTTAAAGTTATTTTTTTTTATTTTATTATGCTTGTGGGAAACAATGAGTTCAGCTGCTTATTGCAAGGAGCAGTCGCCAGGGGAGCCTTAAACTCAATTACTGGAACCGTATAGTGAATAACAGGGGGGGTGAGGAGAACAAAAAAAAAAAAAGGCCAAGAAACATACTACTACTCCTGCTACTGCAAAAAAAATAATAATAATAATACATGAGGCCTTTCATTGGCGATGAATGATCAAAATTAAAAGCTATGAATAAACATCGACATGAAGCGTATCAAATATTTATTTTTTTCTGGGCAACAAAGGACTATAATACATTGACAGGCATGGGAACTATTGCCACCACGTGTCTATACAATACAGCTAAAACCGCCTCCAAATTGTGGACATAATTGGACATAACAATATACCAGGTGGTCCCAACAATGTTTTTCAATGCTTTCAAACATTAAAAAAAAAAAAAAAAGACAATAATCCATTTATTGCTTTTATGGTGCTTGGAGGAGAGAACAAGAGGGTGAAACGTATATTTCTGAATGGCACATAAACACATAAAAAGCTTGTATAAAAACAACCAAATAGAAACACAGAGACATGTCTTGGTGGGTGGGTGTGGGGGTGGGGGTGGGGGGGTCTCACTTATTATGCTCTTCCTCACTTAAAAAACCGATGAAGGGTGATATATATAGAGAGAGAAATTGAAGTTTATTCCTAGTAAATTTGTTCACTTGCTTCAATAGTCGCCTCAACATGCTACAAGAGGGCTCCATTGAAATATCCCAGAGAGAAAAAAGACCCCAAACTTCAGTTTTCCTAAGAACCATAAAATCACATGAAGAACTATAATATCCAAACCCACTAAAAACAGGAGGCACCAGATAAATAAAAAAAAGAAGTTTCAACAGACGCACCATATTTACAATTCCCATTAAATTACACATAAATAAATATATACATACATGAACACTGATTCCCTTATATAACCGTGAATCGTGTTGAAATTCAAAAAGTTCAAGTGGGGACTGAGAGTCTGCAACGTATGGCCGCGTGGGAGTGATGGAGAATTTCTTTTTTCAAGTTTATTATTCACAATACTGATAAGAATTCATCCTCTTTTTGCTTATTATCATCATCATCATCATCATCTTGTTGTTATTATTATTTATTTTTTGTCATACGGCTACAATCGTCAGGATTAAGATGCAAGGCTCTCTGCAGGGTTTCAGTCCGTCCGTTGGAGCTCAGAAAAATAAAAGTGGAGGGAGTACATTAAAAAAAAAAAAAAAAGGTCTTCTGGATGTTTGCAGCCTTGTCTCTCTCTCTCTCTCTTTCTCTCTCTTTCTCTCTCTCTCTTTTTAACAGGCCTGTTTCCTATGGGTTGATGAAGAAAAGGCTTGCGTCCCATCCTCATCCTCACCCTCATCCTCATCCTCATCCTCATCGAGAATCCAAAGTAGATGCGATGGCGGTGGAGTGTTAAACGAACACAAAAATCGCAGGATTCAACTGGATCAATAATATGTTTCATGTATTTATAATATTTATATTGGCTGTTGGGTTGGGTTGGCGGCGGGGGGCCGGGGGCCGGGGGCGGGGGGGGGGGCTTAACGGGCCTTAATTGGCCTTAATTGGCAGGTGATTGATTGATTGATTGGGCCGTCATCATCATCATCACTTTCTGTGCTGCTTCTCGTCTTTGTCGCCGCCCTTCGAGCCGCTGTCCGAGTGGCTGTTGGGGTTGTTGCTGCTGAGGTACATTTTGTCCATGGCCTTCACGGCCTCGGTCAGGTAGTTCTGGAGGGCCGTGAGCGCCGCGCACATGGCGGGCGTCCCGAATCCGTGGGAGATGAGGCTGAAGTGGGTCAAGCAGCTCTGGATGCCGGGTTCGAGGATGGGCTGGGGCCGGGAGTTGCCCAGCGGCGAGCGGTCCTGGGACAGCAGGTCCGTGAACTCTTTGCAAATTTGCCTAAAAAAAAAAAAAAAAAAGGGTGAGGAGGAGGAGGAGGAGGAGGAGGAGGACGTGGCGTTAATTAACCAATTTTTTTTTTTAAAGTCCAGCTGATTGTCGAGAGATTTGATTGACAAAAGACAAAGAAAAAACATTTGCACCAATGGTGATGAAAGCCTGTGTCATATTAATGTTTAATTATCGGGTCCATCATTATCAATATTGCATGGTCTGGCCTGTGCATAGAATCTTTTTTTTCTTCTTTACTGTAAGATTAAAAAAAAAAAAAACCGAGACACTAAACAATAAGCCTTAGGCCCTAGATTACTATTTTAGTTAATTCATTTGTAATGCTATAGGCTATTATAATGTGGCTTAGTTATAATCTGAGAACAGCCCATAATAACCCCTACTGGGGGATGAGTCGATGTCATCGATTCATATATGAAATAAATAGTAGGATTAATTAAACGGCTATGACTTGAAATACAGAGGCTAATAATAAGCTGATAGTATAAAATACAATATTTTAGCCTATGATTATGATTATTATTATTATAAAATGTGTGTGTGTGTGTGTGGTGTGTCTGTGTGTGATTAATTTGAGCTCTGATTTGGAGTTCATGAATGAAACAGTGATCCAAATATGGTGAACATCAACACAATGCCGTAACACTTGTACACTTACTTCGATGCCAATAGCATATTTTTTCTTTGGACTTGTTCGTTTGGGTCGGAGTGCTGCCGGTTTACATACTCAGCTACTGCCTTGGCTGGGAACTCTGTCTCGCATACATAACCAAAGTCCCTGGCGAGGTGCACGGCTTCGCCTGAGAAAAGGAAACATATAAGGATCTCTGCCTGTGCGTAAAGTGTGTGTGAGTGTGTGTGTGTGTGTGTGTGTGTGTGTCATAGAGGAGCACCGAAGTGGCATCCGACGCACACCAATTAACACCAATTAACACCAATCAACACCATCCCGAATCCAGTGCAAATACAAATTAAAAAAAATGCACGGGTCCAAAGCAAGGCCTTCAGACCACCAACACACGTACACCTCTCCAGCAACAACAACAACATCAACAGTAGAGCAACTAGAGACAACGTTGTAATATATCTCAATATATGCCAAAGCCTACAGCAGACCCATAGGCCTATGTAGCCTTGCGTCGTGGTTAATGTAAGATATAAAAGTGAATTCAATACGTTCAACCGCCATATCATTGATTGCCAATGCTCCCTGGCTGATGTTATTCTAAGCAGCATATAATGCATGGTCGTATAATTCGTTTAAAAGGGTATATGGTTATAGTTTATAGAGTTATAGTTTTCCCAGGACATTGCTTGAGCTCAGAGCACGTCCATCATTCCGTGGGAGTCTCTAGCAGAGAGTCCCACGTCTAGGGGTCAAATCTCTATCCTTTTTTTTTTCCAATATCTTTAAAGTCTTTGCCTTTAATTTCCTGAAACAGTTGAGTTGATATTGTATTATTATTTTGTTTTTTACTGCGGGGCCTTCTTCCCGTAAGCCACAAGCCACAAGACACAATCCACAAGTCACAATCCTGCACCCCCTGGAAGGACGCATGCATGGGCCAATTAGCCCCCAAAGTGAATCATGAAAGAAATATCTAAATAATAAAAAAATAAAAAAATAAATATATATATGTTCGTCTTCGTATAGCAGCGTCACTATTTTTACAACAACAACATAACAGCATAACACACACACACACACACACACACACACACACACACACACACGATTACCAGGGAGCAGTGGTGCAGCGCAGCCGCTCACCTTTTAAAACGCACCGCGCAACCAAAATGGATTTATCCAGTGGTGGGAAAAGCCATTTTAACACAACGACATAATTGAGTAATTTATTCTTTAATGTGCCCATGTTATAATACTGCACAAGGCCCGGCTTCTCCCGCATAGGTCAGCGTCACACGTTATTAACATGCAACACGCAAAATAAAATAAAATATGCACTGAAATCCACTGCAATCTGTCACCAGTCCCACGCAGCATCCATCCATGCAGGGCCTCGCTCGCTTCCATGGTGTTTAAAATACAAATATCTACCTATAAATACACGAATATCTCCCATATTCACCAAACCATATATACTGTGTGTGTGTGTGTGTGTGTGTAGGCCTGCGTCACGTCATGTGCTGCATATCAAGCAAGCAATAGGCTGCTGCACAGATCGATATAACTGAGTCTCAAATATGACCAAACCAAAAAATACCATGCTGTGATGCCTTTACGAGCATCAGTAGGCCTACAGCCGTCTCTCTCTCTCTCTCTCTCTCTCTCTCCACACACACACACACACACACACACACACACACACACACACACACACGTAGGACTTATCCTTATCCTTCATGCATTATTACTTGCGAGGCAAAGTCAGTGCAAATCACACGGATGAGCGCATATATGCTGATTTCCAGCGGCCCTCTCTGCACCCACACACACACACACACACACAGAGAGAGGGGGGGGAGAGAGAGAGAGAGAGAGAGAGAGAGAGAGAGAGAGAGAGAGAGAGATGGAGAGAGAGAGAGAGAGGTGGGGAGAGAGAGAGACCCCCGCGTCCAGAGGCACCTGCACCACAACGCAAATAACAATAAAACTCACCTTCCACTAGTGACGTCAACAGGGTGACGTTCGCGGCCTTGCGTCGACCAGCGGGTAGATTTAAGCCAATTTTATCCAATTTCTCCCTTAAGGATCGACCTCCGTTCTTAGACTTGGCCCTATGACAAAAACACACAACATAGATAGATAGATATAAATATATATATATATATATAAGCATTTTAATAATCCCCAGGGCAGAATCATTTATATTATAAAATAGAGAGAAGGAACGTATAGGCCTTCATGTGAAGATGAAAAAAATATGCGTCAAGCAATGAATATTCTTTCAAATAGATTATTTCTAAGGACAAAAAACGAGCCTATAATGCTATAATGTGGATCTGAAATGAATTAAACAGCGCCAACCCCGGCTGACAAATAGACCTACGAGGCTTTTATATAATTATCAAATAAATACTTGATCCTAACAGGCCTATTTATACCACCACCACCACCACCACCACCGCCGCCGCCGCCGCCACGGCTGCATGTCTGCAGTGGTGCACTGGAACTAGTTCACTGGAGACCCGTGTTTTCATCTGTAATGCCTGCACTGCCTGGGCCTGCATAGCTGCAGCTTGAAACAGACTACAGTCCTACTGCATTAATGTGTGTTGCTCCACATGAGAGAGAGAGAGAGGAGAGAGAGAGAGAGAGAGGGGAGAGAGAGAGAGAGAGAGATGGGGGGGAGAGAGAGAGAGAGGATGGGGGGAGGGGGGTGAGAGAAACGAGCGAGAAATTCAGTGCGCCGAGGAAGTTAATATGGAATTTAACAGACCCCCCCCTCCCCTCCTCGCCTCCTCCTCCCCCATCTCACCACCCCCCTCCCCCCACCCCCTGCTTTAAATGCAGGAGCTATAGGTGTCATGGTTGGTCGATTTTAATTATTCTTGGTACAGAGAAAAAGAAAAGAGAGAGGAGAGAAAAGAGAGAGAGAGGGAGAGAGAGAGAGAGAGAGAGAGAGAGGTAGAGAGAGAGAGAGAGGGAGAGAGAGAGAGAGAGAGAGAGAGAGAGAGAGAGAGAGAGAGAGAGAGAGAGAGAGAGGGGGGGAGAGAGAGAGAGAGAGAGAGAGAGAGAGAGAGAGAGAGAGAGAGAGAGAGAGAAGAGAGAGAGAGAGAGAGGAGAGAGAGAGAAAGGTAGAGAGAGAGAGAGAGAGGAGAGAGGGAGGGGGGAGTGGTGGTCCTCACCTTCTCAGCACGCCGCCCAGCAGCGACGCGTTGAGGCACTCGGGCGGCGAGAGGCGTCTCTGCACCTCGGCCACCGTCACCTTGTACTTGGACGTGGAGCTGAGCAGCGAGAGGCGGCCGGGCACCGAGCAGAACACCTCGTTGGGGTTCACCACGCCGCCGAACAGGCCGTCCTTGTTGAGCTGGATGGCGGACACGTTGTTGCTGTTGTTGTTGTTCTTGGAGAGAGATACTGGACCTAGCAAGGAATGGGGGGGAGGAGGGGGTTGGGGGGGTTGGGGGGTTGGGGGGGGAGGAGGAGGAGGAGAGGGAGGGAGGGAGGGAGGGGGGAGAGAACGGCGTGCTCTGTGAATTTCGTGCAGTGCAAATAAGCCTTAAGTAAAGTCAAGAGCGATTTAGGCCCCCAGACCCGAGGAGGTTCAGCAACCCCACAAGGCCCAGCGTGAAACAAAGATACAATAGTAATAATAATAATAATAATAATAATAATAATAATAATAATAATGATAATAATAATAATAATGTAATATAATAATGAAATATAATAATGATAAAGATAATAATAATAATAATAGTATCATAATCATAATAATAATAATAATAATACTGGTAATAAGCATAATAATAATAATGATAATAATAATAGTAATAGTAATAGTAATCATAATCATAATAATAACAGTCATAATAATGGTAGTAATAATAATAATAATATAATAATAATAATAATAATAATGGTAATAATAATAATAATAATAATAATAATAATAATAATAATAATAATAATAATAACAATCATAACAATTATAAAAACAACCGCAGGCACATGAAGAAACACACGAGTAACCGCTCAGATATTATTCATCAGAGACGCGCACAGACCCATTTTCGGTCCATTTTTACGCGCCGGCGACGCACGACGCACGACGCACGCATGAATCAATTACCCGCACCGACGGTAAAGTGTCCCCGGGTTTTGACGTGTCCTGCAGTAAACCAGCCGACCAGCCGACCCACAGCGTGTTATTTCACACGGGGGTCGTTTTGTTTTTTGGGTGCAGAGCAACTGCAGACACAAAGGGGGGGACCAGACTCTGACTGACTCTGACTCTGACTGTGACTGACTCTGCGCCTTTGGATAGATCACTTGTGACACATGCATGGCTCAGGGGAAGCCTAATAAGAGACAATAGGCGTTAAACGAACTCCTGAGATTACTAATATAAGAAGCCAATTATCACGTTGAGAAGAGAGAATAGAGAATAGAAGAGAATAGAAGAGCATCTCTCCAGTCGATCACTTGACCTGACAAAAGGCCTCACAGCTGACCGTGAAACAGAGGCTCCAATCAATCAGTCAAATTAATTCCGAAGTTCATATCACCTCAAGTAAAGACACAATAATAATAATAATAATAATAATAATAATGATAATAATGTTAATAATCTATAACGGGTATATGTGTGTGTGTGTGTGTGTGTGTGTGTGTGTTATGGGGCATGTGATTGAGGCTATAGACTATACTACTATACTACTAGGATTATTAAATGTGTGCATTTGTGTCGAGGCTTCTCGCAGGCTTCTCGTCATCCATTTTAGACTCCACCATGCAACGCGAACAGCCACACACACTCACACACACATAGACACACACACACACACACACAGTCTCACACACACATAGACACACACACACGCACACACACACACACACACACACGCCTGGGTGTCTCTCTGACCATCCGTGCAATAAAGCAGAAACCCAGCCCATCTCCAGCTCTCTTTCTCTCTCTCTCTCTCTCTCTACTCATCTCCGAAAACGCTGACAGTTAATTCCCGTCATCATGGGGGGGGGGGGGGGAGGTACAAGAGTTTGATACACTTTGGAAAGCATGTAATGAAAAATAGGCGTATTTTGCTGCGTATTAGCAGCCCCTCCGTCAGACCGGTCAGGCATTACGCACTGCTGGATCCAGAGCGTGTGTGTGTGTGTGTGTGTGTGTGTGTGTGTGTGTGTGTGTGTGTGTGTGTGTGTGTGTGTGTGTGTGTGTGTGTGTGTGTGTGTGTGTGTTGGTGTGTGCAGCTTGCAGAAACATGGCTTGATATCTTGAAATAATAATAAATTGCTTACCTTTTTTAATGACTGTCTGGTCGGGAATGTGGATTCCTTGGTCCTCGATGTGCTGAGAGACAAAAACGAAACAACAACAAAAAAAAAAATGAAAATTTTAAGGATGAAATAAAAATGAATTGTACGCTCATTTATGGAGGAGGGGGACGACTATACAACAATTACCCCACGCCGAGGCTCTGGGGCCTGCAGTGTGGTGATTCCGTCCATAAATGTTTGCAATTAATTGATTAATTAAACCATTGCATTGAGACAAATATTCGACAATATCCCACTCGCCGATTGTCATCCAAACACACACTTAAATATTAAATAACAACGCAGTGTCGCCCTATAATATTGACCTAATTCCGTGCCACACTATACTCGTCTGGATGGGGAAGTAATTGTGGCAGCTCAGCCTATTAACGGCCTATGAACTAATTAAAATCATTGCTGGGGTTTTTTCTCTTCTTTTTTTTTATATAGAAACTCCTAAGAATATTTCCAATTTAATCTGGCATTTTTGAGGAGACAACGCTTAGTACATTATTTCAAGATAAGCTCCACACACAAAAAAAGAAATCACAGTCGCTCTCTGGTGTATTTATAAATAAAGGACAATTAGTTAGTGCGTCGCATTAAACATCTTAACCAATTATATATGTGTTTATATCTTTACATCTTTATATCTTTATATATCGTTTATATCTTTTCCCCAAAAATAAATATGTCCTAAACAGAAATTGTAATTGTAATAATAACACAAAACAAACAAAAAATATTGATAGTAATTTACTACTTGGTGCTAATAACGTAAGACAACATCCAGCGATTACCGTCGCCTCTAATGATGGACTTAAAACACCTCTCACATTTAATTACGATCTGAAAATAACCTCATATGAGAACTAAGCAGCTTCATGCTCATGTTTAGCCTGTGCCAAATAATAATAATAATAATAATAATAATAATAATAATAATAATAATAGCAATAATAGCAATAATAATAATAATAAACGGCCCAATAATAACAATAATAATAGCCTAATGACAATAATACAAATTATTATTATTATTGTTCTTTTGCCACAATAATAACACGCATGCATAATAATTGTAAAGAGTAGGATATACACATTAGGCTTATGTCTGTGTAATTGTAATAATGTAATAATTTTAAAAGCAATAACCACTATCAAGAGTGGGCCCCTGCGTTTGGGGGTCGTAGGGGTCGTCGGGTTGGCGTCTCTTACCTGCACATCTTCTATAGAATGAGGTATTCCGTGAATGGGCAGAGAGTCTGACAGTCCCGTATCGAGTCCGTGTCCGGAGGGCAGCAGCACCTCCCGCCGGTACTCCCGACACAGCTGGTGGGGCAGGCCGCGGTGCTGGTGCAGCAGGCTGACCTCCTGACCCTGCCGCTGACCCGGCCAGCCCGGGTGGTGGTGCTGCGGCGCCTGCTGCTGCTGCAGGGAGTTCAGGGAGTACGGGTCGTTGACGTGCGAGTACGGGTCCTGGGACTGCGGGTAGATGGGCTGGTAGGGCGGCGGGAAGTACGGCGGCTGGAAGTCGGAGTTGGGCGTGTGCGAGAGCGGCGGCGCGCTGGCGTACGGACTCTGGCCCACGCCGCCCAGCTGCGGCAGCCGCGCCGTCCCGTTGCTGGTGCCGTCGTGGCGGTCCTGCGTGACACGGGACCAAGCAAAAGGAGAAATTCGTTTAGAGAAGGTCCTCTGTTTAGATCTGAAGGCCTATAGGTTATAATCACATTATTATTACATTTAGACACCAAGCAGCCCAGTGCTGAGGTCTCATAGTGTGCAAGGTTATCCAAATTAAGCTGTATGGGCCACAAGAAGCTTAGTACCACTCCTCGAAATGGACCGATTCGACCCTATGGACCCTACAAAATGGACCGATTCGACCCTATGGACCCTACAAAATGGACCGATTCGACCCTATGGACCGTACAAAATGGACCGATTCGACCCTATGGACCCTACACAATGTGTTAGAATAATAAACAATTAGTCTACATATGTTTGCAGGCGCATTAGGGGGATGTGGGAAGGTTTTATCCTCCACTAAAGTGCATAAGCTTGTGCAACATGAGAGGAATGTTGCAGCTCCGTGGACGCTTACTGCGAGAAAAAAAAAAAGCATTGCCTCAAAGTGAACAATGACAAGAAACATGGCAAGAATTGGCCAGAAGCGAGTGTGGTGCACATTTTAAACACATTGCAACGAGCGAGGCCCATGCACTGCACGCAGTAGCCCGGTGGTTTTGTGCAAAGGGTTGTGTAATAATTATTACGACGTTATTATTATTATAGCGACAATGCAAGCAAATCCAAGTGTCCTCCTCCTTGCAACTTACCATCGCGGAAAAACTGTGGACTAACATCTTGTAATGGAGGAGGAGGAGGGATGCGATTCAAAGAAGAAGGAGAAGAATTTTAGTTCAAAAAAGCTGTTGTTGGATGGATGGATGGGATGGGATTTCTGACCACCAAACCCCCCCTCAAAAAAAAAATGAAATGAAGCCCCCTGGAGAAGAAAAGAAGAAGAAAAAAAAACACTGCAAACAAGCAAGAAGAGTCAGATGTGAGCCTCGGCGGGACGGTAATCCATCAGCATTTGGTTAAATAATTCCCACTGCCACTGGCTGGTTGGTGGTGGACCGGTCGTCGGGCTGCTGCTGCTGCTGGGGGGCTGCTTTAGGGTGCAAAGTTGCGGGGCTCTGGTAGGGGTCTCCCTGATTCTCTGGACCCCCCCCCTGGATCTCCCTCCTCTCACAGTGCGGCCGTCCCTTCGCTCATATTAGAGAGAAAAAGATCTGCTTGTTTCTTCTCCTGCTGCTGATGATGATTCCTCTTCCGGACTCCTACTAGAAAATACTCATGGCTTGTAGTACTAATACCGCACGGATGCTTAATAGTAATACTACTACTACTACTAATAATAATAATAATACTACTAATAAGGAGAGAATAGGTCGGGAGAAGCGAGGAAAAAAGGCAACTCAAGGGCTGCGCCTCTGCACTAAATGACGTCCATTGAAAGAAGAAATCAGTATATCTCATCAGCGACGGGTAGAGAGACGGAGAGAGAGAGGGAGGGAGAGAGAGAGAGAGAGAGAGAGGGAGAGGGGAGGGAGCGAGAAAAGAGGGAGTGAGTATAAGTGAGGGAGTGAGCAGGGGAGGGAGACAAAAAGAGGCACATTCTGCAGCTCCCGACGAATCAGAGAGAGGGAGAGAGAGAGAGGGGAGGGTGGGGAGGGTGGGATGGAGGGAGAGGAGAGAGAGGGGGGGGGGGGACGTTTTAAAAGGTTTCAGGGCTTTAAGGCGAAAAGTGGAAGAAAAAAGGGACAGAATGAAGGAATAGGGAGCCGGGGAAGAGGAAGGGGAGGAAGAGGAAGGGAGGCTGCAGATGGAGACAGTGAACACCTTCTCCATTCTATGAAAAGAGAGCAGCCAGCCATAGATACATCGTTTGGGGGTTTTTACTATACACCCCCCTCTGTATTGCTGCTTCCCTCCGCAATATATACATTAATATATATACTGTATAGATCTATATTGTAGAGCTACGTCTCTGTCTCTGGCCGAGGAAGAATTAATTCGTCCACAATTTGTAGGCCTTTATGCGCAACATGCATGCAAACTTTCTTTACAATGAGGAAGATCTAGACTTGAAATCCCTTTTCTCGAACCATCTGAGAGCCTTCAATACGAGATCCAACCATTTATTATTATTATTATTATTATTATTATTATTATTATTATTATTATTATTATTATTATAAACGAATAACGCACGCAATTAATTAATTAACTAACATGCTACCACTACAACACATGCGATGCAATCTTATTTAAATGGGGGAAAAAATCTTGAACTCATATGCCTACAATAATTATGCCTATAAGTGGTAAATAATTGTTATAAATGTTTTGTATTAATATTCTTTTCATTTGCTGGTGTCACTGCACTGCATTGACTCCCCCTGTACGGACCTTATATGCCATATATTATATATTATACCTTATATATGATGGCCATTATAACACCATTATCATCGACACAAGCCATACGAAACCCTCTCGCACATTAAATACATTTAAGTGAATTACAAAAGATTTTAAGACGATGAGCAATGTTGCGAAGGAAAGATGTATTAATATACACGATATTATATTTTATCCACACTAGACCCATGCTTCATTCCAACATTTAAGTAAAATATATATTGTTAAAACATTTTTGTTAGAAATTATATATGGGGCTAAATAATACAATGCAGCCTATATTATTTTCCAGAGAAAAATATTCATAAAAGTAAAATTATCAAAACATGGTCTAATTGTCTAGTTTATAGATATATTAGCAATTAGTGTTGTTATTTTAATTGTAGTTTCTTCGTACAATTTGTAATTATTTTTGGGCAATTAGCCAGTTACATTCTTATTATTAGTGATAATATTCTGATTAGACCTATATTTGTGTTAAATGTACTCTATTAAACTATTAAACTCATAATGCAGCCTACACAACAATACACTGCATCGCATCTGATCATTATTTAAATAAATATATATATAGTGTCCCTGTCAAAACTGACACATATATAGAAATAAATAGCCCTATATTCTTACATTACAAAAAAATGTTGAACACCATAATCATATCTCAGTGTAAATAATAATAATAATAATAGAATAGAATAATAATAATAATAATAATAATAATAATAATAATAATAATAATAATAATAATAATAATAATAATAATAATAACCATAAAAACCAAACAACAAGTCCCTTACCTCACATTCTTCATATTTAATGTTATCAGTTAATTTCCAGAGCATGTTCATGGGTTGCAGGGCTGGGTATTGAGCAGTATATAGTATATAGTATATAGCATATAGTATATAGTATATAGTATATAGTATATAGTATATAGTATAGGTGTGTGTGTGTCTCCCTATCAGCCTGCTGTGTTCAGTCTCAGTCTCTCAGAGAGAAGAAACTCTGGACTCTCTGCTCTGTCTCCCGCGCTGAGGTCTCCCTCTCATGGTGGAATAACGCGGGAACGGTGTGTGTGTGGTGGGGGGGGGGCTCATTAGCATATCAGGCGCGCTTTGATTCACCCCCCCTCCCCCCTCCCTCCTCTCCCCCACACACACACACACACACAACACACACACAACAACTCGCACACACACACAACAACACAACACACAACACACACACACACAACACACAACACCACACACACACACACACACAACACACACACACACACACACACACACAACACAACACACACAACACAACACACACCAATGGACAACATATGCAGGTAAAAAAAAAGCTATAGATCCTCTCCTCATGTAATGCTATTTCTACCATTTAAAAAAAAGTCATGAGAGTTTCTATGCGCTAAAACAAAGCAAATGCAAGTTTAAATTCATCCAAACGGAGTGAGGATATTATACACTATACTGTCACAACTTGATTATCATTTAAAACGTGTCTTTTGACTTGATTTTTCAATGGATTTTAAATGGATAATGCAAGAAATATTTGCAAGAAAGCAACGTCAATGTATGTCACGTCAGACCCCCCCGCCCCTTCCCCTGCAAGCTGTCGCCCGCCATGGTCGACGGTTGTTCCCTATTTTTATATTTATAAAACTGTTATTTTTATCCCATTGAGAATGCAGAGAAACTATGCAGATGGCGGCTATTGTTTCTCAGTGTTATGCTAAAGAGCTGAGGCAGGTCTACTGACTGCTGTACCTGTAAGGACACATCAGGTTTGGGGTGGGTGGGTGGGTGGGGTGTCAATAATTAACACAACAACATGGACTCGTTTCATGTGAATGAGCTGGGCTGTACGGGGAGGCTCCTCGGACCTGCAGCCCGCACCCCTCAGCGGCCTGCTGGGGGGGTGTTGTGTGGGGGGGGGGGGGGGGTCACCAGACAGGTCACCGGGGCCTGACGGGCTCTCTGTGACGTGAGGCGTTGGTCATTCCTTTTTTCAAACCCACGGATTAGCATTTTTGGTGGGGTTGTGGGCCTTCTATTTACTGCAAGCAGTTTTGTTATTAATGAGAAGCCACCCATGAAACTCACAACTAGTCGGACAGAGAGAACGAAAAGAAAAGAAAAAAAACGCCTATTGGAAATGTCACATAACTTTCCAATGAATTGAGGCCCTTTTTTTTTTTTTTGCTTAATAAGCCCATATATCTACCAACGCTGCTGATCTTTTACATTTTACATTTTATTTTATTCACAAGTTGTGATCCCAGATTGCACCGTGCATGCATACATACATGTATAATTCATGGCATGTAAGCATAATGAGTTTAATGATAGGCCTATAAAGACAGCCTTTAGGTGTGTGTGTGCCTAACCCTACCTGGAACACAGTCAAAATATATATATATACGTTGGTGTGTCACGTTTTTTCCCCACTGCAACCTCAGTAGGCTTATGCAAAAGTACTGGCTTATATATATATTTATATATATATATATTATGTTATTAACAGTCCACACTTCCACCCAAACAAAGCAAAGGGTGCAACTGAAGGCTGGTGTGTCTTTCATTATAAAGAAACCATATGTATTTCCCATGCATAGACATGATATGATGCAATTAAAGCAAATAGAAAATAGAAAATACGAACAAACTGTGCGCACTAAAGCCCCAAAAGGGATCGACAGGTATTTTAATTGGTGTGTAAATAAGCATGAACAACATACCTGCCATTCCGCCACTTTGCCCATCATTGACATTGTTCCTCTGATAGCTCGGGGTGATCGAGAAAACCTCCTACCTCAGCTTTTACTCCCACAAGTTAGTCTTCACTTACTTTACTAAGTCACTCAGTCGCTGTACCTGGACGCGATCGACTCACCTGGGGCACCTGGCGACGCATGCGCAGTGTGTACACACACACACACACACCGACACACACACACCGACACACCGACACACACACACCGACACACCGACACCCACCTGGGAGAGGTTGGATGAGAGCCTTTAAAAGGAACATTATGACAATTTAATGATGAATTACCTCATCGTTGAATTGAATTACATTTAAAATAGGAGTAAATGGGAATAATATCTTTTATGCTTTATCCCAATTTTCAAGATTTTTTAATGAAAATAAAACTATGTCACAATAGGACATGAAGGTTAACTGGCAAAATCATTACGTTCGTTCACACAAAGGGTGTCCAAGTATGGTTAGAGTCATCATTTATTTATCCACTGTTTATTTCTAATACATATTTGTGTGTGTGTGTGTGTGTGTGTGTGCGTGTGTGAGACGGTGTGTGTGTGTGTTGTGTGTGTGCGCGCGTGTGCGTGTGCGTGTGTGTTGTGTGTGTGTGTGTGTGTGTAGGCCCCCTCGGGCCAAGAGTGAATGAGCTCAGATCTCCTTCTCCTCCCCCCCCCCAACACACACACAACACACATCTCACACACACACACACACACACACACACACACACTCACACACACACACACGCACACACACACACACCCGTGTGCGTACCTATAGGTGATAATGGGTTGTTAGTCAAAAAAATCTTTCCTTTCAAGTCTCTAAAATGATCATCATTTTGTGAAAGACACAGTGAAACACGTTTGAATCAACATATGATTATTATCTACTCTCTCTCTCCATGAAATATTGAGAACTGAGGGCAATCATACACACAATACCTGCGTTACAGTGTGTGCGTGTGTGTGTGCGTGTGTTGCGTGTGTGTGCGCGCGTGTGTGTGTGTGTGTCACAGAGATAACAACACCTACAGGCTACAGAAGCATGAGGCTACACACTCCATCTGCATCTCAGAGTGTGTGTTGCATGTTAAAGATTATCGAACCATTTAAATGTATATATGTATATATATATATATATATATATATATATATATATATGTATATACTGTATATATATATATATATATATTGTTTCGAGCTGCAGGTTTGAAGCAGCATGCAGCTCATGAGGCCTCCGGCAATTTTTTTTAAATTTAATTTCATATTATTGTTATTATTATTATTATTATTATTATTATTATTATTATTATTACTATTATTAGGCCCTATTATTGTTGTCATTGTTATTATTGTTGTTAATTAATTATTATAGTTTCAATTATTATAGTTTCAATTATTATTAGTATTCATAATAATAATAATAATAATAATAATAATAATAATAATGTATTTGAATTAGTATTATTATTGGGGCCTATTATTAGTGCAACAACAACAACAACAATAAAACAATGTCGGGCCTTTTTTTGATATATCCGAGCACCGTTGGCTTTAATCTTAATTATGTTCAGTTTAATAGTTTAATATTGCTTATTCCATGTCCTACAATATAATTAGTACGGTTGGCCTACAGGTAGACTATCAACGACCAACAGCTCTATCTGTCTATCTAGGGACGAATAGACAAAACTCTCACTACATGTTCAAACATCATCGGTGCACATGAGCATAATGTAAGACCTGATTAATAAATAAAACACATATTGACTCCATGTTGGTCCTTAAATAGACCTTTAGCGCCATCTAGCTTCTAATTGAGGAAAACCACAATTAATAATTAATTTCTGATGGATTTTAGTCAAAAGGGGAATAAATTCCCCACAAAAACAACAAAACAACAAGCATATAAGTTAATATAGGTAATGCTAATATATAAATACCAAAATAATAGAACATAACCTAATCCATTCTCTCTTCCATTGTCAGTAGAAAGAAGAAAGAAAAATATATTAAATATTAAATATACAAATTATGAAACAAATGTGATCCTGTTAGCGCCACCGTGTGGTCATATAAGTGTATTATAAATAAAGATTGGCTCTTATTACTGCTTCAACTTTATTAAATAAGCACAATTACTCTTAAGTTTTTGTGTGGTAATAATAATAATAATAATAATAATAATTGTAACAATAATAAATTAATTAACAATAATATTAATATATATATATAATATTATAATATCCATGTGGTAAAATAACAAGAAAGATTTCTGGGGCTATATTATATTATTATTATTATTTTATTCTAATAAATCATTATCATTATATTTATTATTATTATTTAAAAAAATAATAAACCCCAGATTTATTTGTATATTTTTCTATTCTCCTATTTTGGCAACGTTTGTACGATATATATTATTTACGAGTCCATGTATGTTCATATTTTTGATGTTTGTAATAATAATAATAATATATAATGATACAAAAATAATGTATATATTTTTTACTTCTCCAGTCCGTTTCCGGCGGGGGTTGCGCACCGAAGATATGTGACCGGCGGGGAGCGCGAACCAGACGGAACCAAAGACGAGCCGCGGGTCAGCAGGTGAGAGACGCTCCACTCATCTGACCTTTAGATCATCAATAAGCAGCCACCTATTGTAGACCCCATAGACTCCAGATAGTGTGTGTGTGTGTGTGTGTGTGTGTGTGTGTGTGTGTGTGTGTGTGTGTGTGTGTGTGTGTGTGTGTGTGTGTGTGTGTGGTGTGTGTGTGTGTGTGTGTGTGTGTGTGTGTGTGTGTGTGTGTGTGTGTAACCGGCCCCCTGCCCTGTTTTCGTTGATTCTGTAGTGTGTGTGTTTGTCTGTGTGTTGTGTGTGTGTGTGTTGTGTGTGTTGTGTGTGTGTGTCTGTGTGTGTGTGTGTGTGTGTGTGTGTGTGTGTGTGTGTGTGTGTGTGTGTAACAATGTTACCCAATATCTTGGTCGCCCAGTTGGTTCTCTGTAATGTCTGTGTGGTCTCTGGGGAGTCAGGCGGGCTTCTAAATGCTTTTGCAACTGTGAGTATGTGGTAGACGGCAGACCTGCATCAGCAGAGGCTGCCACACTTACCCATCATTCATTCATTCATTCATCCATTCACACTAATTGTTTTGGGTTTGTTCACAGTGACTTGTTTGTGTGATGGACAGAAACTGAATGCACTTTTTTTTGCCGTTGACAGGTGGCCAACATGTCTGTGGATTGGGTAGGATATGGATACGCAGCCCTGGTCGCCTCCGGCGGGGTGATGGGCTACGTCAAAGCAGGTAGGTATTTATTTATTTAATACGTAGTAAATATAAAAACTCTAATAGTCTCCTTTTTGTGTTAATAGCCCCATTGTGTTTTTTTTGTTAAAGGTGATCTTCAATATCATTTTGATTTGATGATTAGGCTCGGCTAGACATTAAAAACGTCTTAAAACTGTGTTCCTGTGTAGTTTGTTTGTCCACTTGAAGATCTAGACGTGTCAACTGCCGTGTCCAACTGCCGTCCTTGTCTCTCCCCCCCACCCACCCAGGCAGCGTCCCCTCCCTCGCGGCCGGTCTCCTCTTCGGAGGCCTCGCCGGCGTCGGTGCTTATCAGGTCTCCAACGACCCCAGAAACATTTGGGTGTCCCTCGGTACGTAAACGACATCATCTGCTTCGTCTTGGGTTCGTTACTTCTTTCCATGCCCCGTATGACACCCACTGCACTCTGAACCGTCCCTGGAAGGAGGGATCCCCCACTCTGACTTGTAAAAAAATGTTGGTGTAATAGCTGCAGTAGCTCAGGAGGTAAGAGCGGTTATCTGGCAACAGGAAGGTTGCTCGTTCGATCGCCCGGCTCCCCCCCTTCTAGCTAAGTGTCGAGGTGTCCCTGAGCAAGACACCTACTAAACCCAACTTCTCCCGACGAGCTGGCTGTTGCCTTGCATGGTTGACACCGCCGTCGGTGTACGAACACGTGGGTGAATATGAGGCAATGTGAAGCGCTTTGGATAAAAGCGTCGTATAAATGCAATTTTCTACAGCATTTTAAATTCTTTGTCATCAGCTACATCCGGAGCGCTGATGGGCGTCATGGGGAAGCGGTTCTACAGCTCCAGGAAGTTCATGCCTGCTGGTCTGGTGGCCGGAGCGAGGTACCCGTGTGCTCAGCAATACTCCTCCTAACCCTTCAATGGTCCAGAGACCAAAAGGCTGTGTGTGTACGCTTGTTACACACCGTGGTACAGATCGCATGGGCAATATCTCATGCATGCACAGTTTCACATGCTTATGACATGCATGTTGCGTGTTGTATATTTCTATGTGATCATACATGCCACACTTGATTTAGACGCATGTTCATTCAATGTTCAGTTTCACGTTTAATAATGTTTGTTTTTTGTCTTGTGTCCAAGTCTTGTGATGGTGGCGAAGCTTGGCATGACGTTTCTACAGAAACCGCAGGACACTTAAAAGGATTTCTACTGACATGGAACGAATCCACGTCAACTCCTCTCTGCAACATCTTCCGGACCAGCCTGCCAACACTCGCTAATTGTTGTTTGAATGCTTTGCAAATGTTTTGTAAAAATTAATAAATGTATAGTTAAGAAATAAACAAATCTTGTTTCCATAATAATCCTGGCCGTTGTTTGTGTGGGTTTTTTTTGGCTTAAAAAGGACACAAACTCTGGTATGTAATGTAAAATGTATACAAAATGAAGTTTATTAAGCCGCATACAAATTAATTGACCGTTATTTGGAAAAGTATGTAATAATATAACAGGAAATAATCACTTTCAAAGCAAAGATGATCTTTATGGCCTACATGTGGTAACAAAACAAACCAAAAGATAAAACGGTGACATATGCTAGTAAAACAACTAAAAACCCTTCAGATACAAAAAGACCTTTGACCATAAACAAAAAAATGTCAGAAGAACTTCTGGCCACTAATAGACTTAACTTGCCTATCCACTCCCCTGTTTAGATTGTCTCCTAGCTGCAGACGTGAGCGAAGCACGTAGCTAGCTGTCAGCCCTAGATGCCGTAAACATCGTCGTGAGCTACATCGTAAAAAAAAATAAGTGCCAGCATGTCAGGAAAATCCTTTCAAGTACTTCCTCATAAAAGTCATAAAAGTACCAACATTGGGTGAAATATTCCTATCATAATTTCTATGAAGATTAAACTGAAGTTTACAAATCTGGTGTATATGGAATTGCTTGTGTGTACTCGAGTGTACGATGTTGTGGGAGTGTGTGTGTTTGGTGGCGGGCTTAATTGGCCTCACCTGGACCAGTTAGAGTCTGGGATGGGTGGGGCTGCAGTCTCACCTGGCCCAGTTAGAGTCTGGGATGGGGGCTGCAGCCTCACCTGGCCCAGTTAGAGTCTGGGGGGTGGGTGAGGCTACAAACCTGTGGTGTATTGGCTAATCAGTACACCATAGTTTAAGTCAGCCGTCAGCACATGCACTCAGGGATCGTTCACCCACCCCAGACTCTTAACTGGGTCAGGTGAGGCCAATTAAGCTGGCCACCAAACACACACACACACCACACACTCCCACAGATTACATCTCTAATGACTGTATAAATAAAAGTACAGTTTACAAATAAAAACTGAAGGGACTCTGATCCCACCCACTCTGAGAATAAAAGGTGCAGGCTGCATTTCATGTAACCACGCAGCAGCAGCAGCAGCAGCAGGAACCTCCCCCATCCCGCGCTTTTTCCCTGAAAGTGAACCAGACATCATCGCTGAAGCCCCGCCCCCCACCACAGAGTACGAAGGCATCACCACGCCCTCTGATTCCAGCCGGGCTACCGGTTGCCGCCATATTTGGACGTCCAGTCGACGCGGCCGTGCACCGGCTGCACGGTGGTGGCGCGCGTCAGGAGGTTTCCGGAAGGCTTCCCCTGCAGCGTCGCGTAGCTGTTGTTGCCGCCCTTAATCTGAGTCCTCCTGTCTGTCCTCCGTTTCCATCCCTCGTAGTCTAAAAGCAGAATCAGAAATCAGAATCGGAATCAGAATCAGCTTGATTGCCTTAGTTTCTACAAACAAGGAATGTGCTTTTGTGAAATTGGTGCATAACATTGAACATTAAACAGAAAGTAATATTGAAATACTTAAAAATTCTAAAAATATATACAAAATAAGCAATTAAAAGGTGCAATTTAAAGAAAAATTAAATAAAAAGATCACGTCAGTAAGTCAACCGAATCAACAGCAGAAGATGCTGGCCGATAGTTAACGGTGACGACTACTACCGTCCAAAACGACAGAAAACTCTACCTTTACCTTCGTTACTCTCGCTCAGAGAGGAGTTGGACGGCAGCTTGACGAGGGCAGATTTGCTTTTATCTTTTTTGATTTCAGGAGAGGAAGAAAGGTTTACTGAAAGAGGGTGAAGAAAAGTGGGACAAACGTGAAAGTAAAGTACAGTACAGTACAGTACAGTACAGTACAGCAGATGATGAGATGAGTGACGGATTTGAGCGAGAGCCAGAGGAATGAGTCGCTAGAGAACAGTGTTAAAGGTCCCCCATTATACCACCGGGTGTGAGCGTGATTAGCCATCGCGAGCCGTTTCACAATTGCCATGTGACTACCGTCTAGTGACATCACAAGTGGGAATGTCCACCTAAATGTATGCTGACTAGATCGGTTTACCTGTCGGTACAGTACAGTCCACTGGGCAGGCTGGGAGACCGATCTAGTAATCATACATCTAGGTCGACATTCCCACTTGTGATCACATGGCTTGCAATGGCCATTGCAAACCAAGTGCTAATTATGACTCCACCTCCACTCTTGTTCTCCCAGTGAGACATTTCTCTTGAATTAGTATGAAATATGAATGACATTTGAAATGGACAAATGCCACCATTTTTGTTAACTCCAGACTAGAAGAGTTTGATCTAATCTCTGGTTTTTCCTCAACATGGAGGAGGAGGTGAGGAGCCTACTTGTGTGTTGGTGGCTGGGCAGCGGGGCCAGCTGGATCCTCTGACCCACGGAGCCCACCTCCTTCTTCTGGAAGGAGGGCAGGTAGGAGCCCGACAGGTTGTACTTGGTGCTCACAAAGTTCCCTGAGAGACCCGGCGACAGGCAGGCAGGCAGGCAGACAGACAGGCAGACAGACAGACAGGACCGGGAGTACAGACCAGAATCAGAATCAGGTTTAATGCCAAGTAGTGTTTCACTTTTGTGAACTGGTGCATAACATTGAACATTAAACAGAAAGTACTGAGAGGAACAATTTACAATAAGCTAGGAAAACAAATGTAAATACTAAAATTATATAGAAATTATTAAAATTCTAAAAATACAAAATTTAATTGTAAATCTCCCTCCCGTGAGGTAGTGAGAGGAGAGAAGCCTTTCCAGGATTAGGATCATTTGATAATAAAATGCAAACCGAACATCGTACCGGATATAGCTCTCTCTATCTATCTATCTATCTATCTATCTATCTATCTATCTATCTATCTATCTATCTATCTATCTCTCTATCTATCTATCTATCTATCTATCTATCTATCTATCTATCTATCTATCTATCTATCTATCTATCTATCTATCTATCTATCTATCTATCTATCTATCTATCTATCTATCTATCTATCTATCTATCTATCTATCTATCTATCTATCTATCTATCTCTCTATCTATCTCTCTATCTATCTATCTATCTATCTATCTATCTATCTATCTCTATCTCCTGCTGTGGGAGAGAGGCTACTGGTTGTGACGCTGTGCTCATCATAAAGGCCTGACAGGGCGGCTGTTTAATACGTGATTGAAGTCATTCAGGTGGCTAAGCACCGCGGCTCACCTCTGGCTGCCGAGGCTTATCGGGATCATTAGTCAAATGAGCCATTGTTGCCCCCGGTGGCCGGAGAGTGAAGCGACACCCTCCTCGAATTTAGGCCCCAATTTAGCCACTGGGGGTCCTTCAGTTCTCGGCGTAGCGTGTGTATTAGGGGGTTGGGGTTTTTTTTGGTACTCTGGGGGGTGGCTATTCCTACATTACTACAACAACGAGGAGGACGGAGGGGGCGGGGGGGGGTGGCATTAATAATGAATGGATCCTTGTTATCCCTGTTACAATATGTCCTATCGGTTAGCACCGAGGCCCGAGCCTATTAGGGTTACCCGGTGGCGGCGGCGGTGGTGGCGGCGGCGGCGGCGATGAATAATTTGACACGTGTGTGTGTGTGTGTCCGATGGCCCCTAAATGCTAACGACGCGGCTAATGTGTTGGGCTGACTGATCCGCGGTGATCCGGGGGGGGGGGGGGTTGGTGACAGGGACGCGAGGGGACGAAGCGGCCCCGTTTTGAGTGGAGCACCTTTTAAAGAGCCTGCTTACTGGGTGGGGGTGGTGGTGGATGGGGTGGAGGCCACAGTGTAATTCATTTGTCATGGAGGCAGATGCACGAGATGAGGCCCATGCTGGGCTCGTGTCTCCGGCTGCTTGTTTGACTCCTTCTCCTCCCTCCCTCCCTCCCTCCCTCCCTCCCTCCCTCCCTTATTTCTTATTCATGAGATTCATGAGATTAAGACTGTTGGTGTCAGATCAAGTTTCTCGTCGTCTCCGCCGCGGGACCCCCCTTCAGCCACCACACTGTTTGTTTTACACGCACCCCCACCACCGCCCTCCCCAGTTCACTCCATTTCTTATTTCTTATTTCAACATTTTTCACGTGGAGTGTGTATCACACAGTGTACACCCCCCCCCCCCCCCCCGTGTGTGGTGGTGAATGGACTCTTCCAGCGATGGCGAGTTTCACGTGTGTTTGTGTGGGAGCTGCGTTCCAAACTACCTTTTCGTTATTTCCTTCAAATAAAATCATACGCTTCTTATATTCCTCCTCTCTCTCTCTCTCTCTCTCTCCGTCTGTTGTCTTCTGATTACGCTTCTGTTTGTCTGTTTTTCTGTTTTTCTTCACCTTCGCCGCCTGCATGCATGCATCTCTCCATGTCTCCATCGTCTGGTTGTTGTCGTTGCTATGGGGATAGAGGAGGGGAAAAGCCCACCAGAGAAAGCGCTTGTTAAGGAGAGATTTCTGGAGAAAATCGATCCCTCCTGCGGTAAAGGTATTTCAATCGTCGGCCACCCCACCTGTTACCCCCACCTGTCCTCTCATCAGCACCCACCTGCTATAGTAATAATACTAATTATTATTATTGTATTATTATTCATTCAGCGCTAACTGGCTGCTTAAAACGCAAACAAGTTAATTAACTTTGTGTCAGTGTCGTTTATTAGAACGTAATGGCCAGGAAAATGTCGCGCCCTGGGCAGCTCCAGAGCGCGGGGAGATAAGCTAACAACCGACATGGATGGCAGTTGGTTGGTGTAACAGACTTCTTGGGCTGGGCGGGTGGGTGGTGGTGGTGGTGGTGGTTTGAGTGGTGCGTGTGTGTGTGTGTGTGTGTGTGTGTGTGTAAGGGGGGTGGTATTCAAACAACTGGTTAACACGTGAAAGGGGTTGGGGGGGGTGGGTGGGAGGGGTAGATGTAGGAATAGCCACCCCCCCGCCGCCCCAGCTACCTGGACACGACACGAGACCAGAGTGGTTAAATAAATTCAGCGTGAAAGTCTGATGAGAGGGCGGACGACGTCGGATTAACTTTCACACCATCAGTCACCGTGTGTTGGTCGTAGTAAAGACGTCATTTATGCAGATTGCCGACAGACTCCTGGCTAACAGACTCCTGGGATGGAGTAGCCCCACTCCTGGGGGGTTTCTCTCCACACACTGTCGATTTGCATCCACAGCAAATACATTTTTTTATATTTTATATTTTATCTATAATATTCAATGTTCAATACTTCTGGATTCATAGGCTATAATCCCCATTCCTACGTTTTTCTAGAACAGCGGATGTGGTTTCTTTTTTGCATGACATTACATTTGTTATCTTTATTGTGTATATTGTGTTATCTTTGTCATGTATATTGTGCCATTCTCAATATAAATATATATTTATATATATTTTTTGCCTACTTTTCTGCGTACTGTCGCCTGCCACGTCACAAGAGTTTCCCTGTTCAGAATGGCCCTGTGTTGTGATGTGTGTGTACACGTGACAAATACAACACTTTGACTTTGACTATCTTCCTGTTTATTCATTTAATCGCCTTACCCTGATTGGCTCTGTGGACCGACACTGCTCCACCAATGGGAGCGAGGGGTTTGGTCATAGCGTTGTTGTTGGTGGTGGTGGTGGTGGTGGTGGTGGAGTTGTCCCACAGGCCCCGCAGCGTGGCCCCGCCCAGCTCCTTGTCCACGTTGGACGGCTGGTTCTTGCCTATCAACCCTTGGGCGAAAACCCCAGTGGCTCCATCATCGGGATCTATTCAGCTGTTCAACGTCACATGCTTTGTGATGTGTCGCCGGTCGTTACCTGGCAGGTATCGTGATTGGCTGAGATAGTGTTGTCGTGCCGCCGAGCCCGGGGCGCTGGAGTCTGTTTGGCCGATCTTGATGTTGCCGGGTAGCTTGGTGACGGTGCTGAACGAATACAATGGCTTCTGCTCTCTGGGCCCGGGAGAAGGAGATGAAACATACATACATTCAATCAATCAATCAATCAATCAATTAAAAGATCTTTCATTATTCAGGGACACCCACATTCAGAAGTGATCATTTACAAGTATGCCCCGAGTACAGTGTAAGTGTAAAATAATCATGGATAATCATCAATAATATTAATAATAATAAACATTTATAGATCATTGAGAATCGAATCAGGAGACATACATTCCTAAACAATAATTAATGCTGTGTGTGTCCGTGTGTGTCCATGTGTGTCCAGCAAGCACCCAGGAAGTACACATGTGTACTTCCTGAAGGTGCAGGAAGTCACTCACTGCGGTGCAGCGTGTGCCTTGAGACCCCGCCCCCACCCCCCCTCCTGGCCGAGGCTGGGCTTCTTGGAGTGGGAGACGGCCGCCTCCGCAGGGTCCGCCGACTCCTCCCAGCTGTCGGAGGTCCGCACCACCGTCTGGCCCCAGCGCCGACGGCCGCTCTTCAGAGTCCCGAACCCAGACCCGGCCCCGAACCCGGCCACGCCCCCGGCCACGCCCCCGGCGCTGTTCTCGCTGCCCGCCGCCGCCACCGCCGCCATCTTCTGTGGAGCACAACAAAAGTGTCCTCAGCAACCATGGAATCTATATTTAAACATCTTTAGCCTGAGCTACAGTAGCTTAGCCGAGCATAACACCTTAGCATCTAGCATCTTGATAGATCTAAGATCTAGATTTTGCTCAGGGACACCTCGACACAGCTAGGGAGTGGGGACAGCCGGGGATCAAACCAGCAACCTTCCAGTTGCCAGACAACCCACTGGCAATACCTCCTGTGCTACTGCGCGGCGTACAACAAACATATAACTTCCACGTCCGGGGCCGAGCGTGGACGACGTACCGTACGGTGGCCGTGAGCCCCGGGTTTGTTGAGCTCCGCCTGGGGCACGGAGATCTGCTGCAGGGGGTGGAGGGTCCGGGCGGAGGAGGCGGACGAGGTGGGCGTCTTGGGGGACTCCTCCACGGATGAATACTGCTGGGGGGCAGCGGCGGCCTGCCTGGTCTGCTGCTGCTGGGCCTCGTTCTGGGGAGGGGGCGACGACAGGGGCGGGGGCGGGGGCTGCGGTGGCGGCCTGGCTTTGACCTTTCTGACCTCCTGCTGGTTCTGGGGCCCCAGGACCGGCCCCACCTGGAAGTACGGGTAGCGTAGAGACTGGACACACAGGAGAGAGAGTTGGGGGAGAGATGTGGGGGGGGGGGAGAGATGAGGGAGAGTTCATATTGTTCAGCAATTATGCAATTATGAATGCTTATGAATGCTTGAAACCTGCTCTATTCTTATCTTTATGTACCACAGTGATATATTGCTGTCTCTCTTTCAACAAATGTAATCTTTGTAAGTCGCTTTGGATAAAAGCATCTGCCAAATGCCCTAAATGTAAATGTAAATGTTGTCTAATACAACACGTCCATCATTGTTGTGTATTATGCATGTCCTTGTTCTGTGACACACCTGGTGAACTTGGACACCAAAGTGCAGGTGAAGCCAAGCCCAACGTTTTCCATCCTCATCATTTTATCCGTCAAGTGATCTGTGACCTCGGCAGGATTTTAATAAACTCCCAGAAGGCCGTTTATTTATGAGCACACGTGACGTACGGCGACAGAACAGAGCGACGAGATCCCCCCCACGAGTCCACACCGCGGCGCCATTAATTATGCAATTACAGCCTCGTCCGTTGTCAAACTCGTTAGCTCTGAGTCACCTATGCTGATCCTGAGCACGCCAGGTGCCGGTCACATGACCTACCGGGGAGATCATGTGACCAGGGAGCTGGCTTAGGCTTAGGAAACACTTTAATTGATTGATTAGCAGGCAACACCACAGACGGGACACACGGGACGCGTACGCCCGGAATAGTGAATTATGGTCTGAAAACGAACGAAACTAAACTAGTGATGTCTATCTCAACAAATGTGTAAAAAAGGGACATTTCACAGGTACAACAAGAAATGTAATACTGCATGCTGATGGGAATAGCACATAGAAATGTACTGGTATCAGCATTCTGACTCCCACCCCCCATGGACTCTATTGCGTTACGTTAATGCAAAGCTTTCCTTTAAATTGCACCTTTTTATTGCTTATTTTGTATATTTTTTCAATATATATTTTTTGAATTTGTAGAATTTCGTAGAATTTCTATATTATTACATTCTGATTAATATCCAAAGCTCAATGTTCGAAGCTGATTCTGATTATAATTCTTATTCTGATTCAGATGTTATTGGGTGGGGGGGGGGGTTACCACTTAAGCTGTACCGAGCTACTTTTATTAGACCATTTGGAGTATAAACAAACTATTAGCACACTTTTGCTATGTGATGCAAACGACCTCCGAACAAACAAACAAACACACACAATGCACCCTTTCGTACCCAAACGTGGCGAGGGGGGGGGCTCCTCGGTGTGTGTGTGTGTTTGGGCTACCCCCCACCCACCCCTACAATCCAATCAAAGGCATTCAAATGGTTGGCGTTAGCATGGCAATGAGCGACGGGCCATTATGAGCCCAGGCCCTTTTTAGTAGCGCTGTCACCGCGTCTCCAGCCTGTCCCGGGGGTCCCGCGGGCGACGGTCTCACCTGGACGGCGGTGGGTCTCTTCTTGGGGTCCCACTGCAGCATGTCCTTCATCAGGGAGACGGCCTCGTTGCTGGCGTTGGGGATGAGGGTCTTCAGGTGGGTGGGCACGCACTGGGGGAAACGGAAGTTCATGGCGGAGGACAACTGGTAGCCCTCCGGCCAGTCGGACTGCAGGACAGAGAGAGAGAGAGACGACGGGGGAAGTGAGAATATGATGTGCGCTCTAGGATAATATAATTCTAATTTTACATTTACATTTAGAGCATTTGGAAGACATTTTCATCCAAAGCGACTTACAAAGAGTACATTTGGCGAAAGTGAAACAGCAATATATCGCTGTGGTACATAAAGATAAGAATATAACAGAATTCAAGCATTCATAAGTGCAAGGTTTAATAGAACGAGTTTCATAATTGTTAGGTTGCCTGCATAATAGCTGTGCCATTCTGAGTTCATTACAAACATCTAAGAACATACAATATGCTAAACAATGCTAAGTACTCATATTTAGTGCCAAGACGTCCAAAACGTAATTTTCTAATTCTTTTCTGTCATCTATGTTTTGAGATGTTCTGTGAATTCCTCTGTTTGGGATGTTTTTAGAGCTTGGCTTACAGTCATTAATAAATCAGAATGATTATCTAATAATATTACATTTTATGGCACGGCAGACATAAACTCGAGAAAGATTTTCATGATTATCATTTGTTTGACAAAACAAAACGTTTTCCATGTGTACATGCCCCACTGTATCCGGCCATCAATCAAGCACAGTACATGCAAATGAATCACATTAAAATGATTAATTAAAGTGGTAAGCGCGAAGATTTCCGTTTGGTGATCTTTGGCGACACCTATGGTGAAAAGGGCTAATTGCATCCAAACATAGGTGACGTCAGTCCCCTGGCACGGTGGACCGTGGACAGTGGACTTTACAGACATTTATTTACAGGAATCTTTGAGATTATTACTTTGAAAACCCTGATCATGGCTTGACCGGCACGGCCATATTTGGCCATTTTATTCCTTTATCACGGGACAGAAACATAGTGTTTTTCCAAGAGGGGGGCGCTAAAACACCCACCTTCTTGACGGTGCCCAGGACCTGGCAGATCTTGAAGATCTCGTCCACCTCGCTGTTGCCGGGGAAGAGAGGCCGGAGGGTGTAGAGCTCAGCCATGATGCAGCCCACCGCCCACAGGTCGATGGGCGAGCTGTAGGTGGACGAGCGGAGCAACACCTCCGGGGCGCGGTACCTGCAGAGAGAGAGAGAGAGAGAGAGAGAGAGAGAGAGAGAGAGAGGGAGACACAGAGAGAGAGAGAGAGAGAGAGAGAGAGAGAGAGAGAGAGAGAGAGAGAGAGAGAGAGATAGAGAGGAAGAGAGACAGCGAGAGAGAGGGAGGGAGGGAGAGGGAGACACAGATAGAGAGGAAGAGAGACAGCGAGAGAGAGGGAGGGAGAGGGAGACACAGATAGAGAGGAAGAGAGACAGAGACAGAGAGAGACAGTGAGACACAGATAGAGACAGAGAGAAAGAGAAAGAGAGAGAGAGACAGAGAGAGAGAGAGAGAGAGAGAGAAAGAGAGACAGAGAGAGTCAACACACTTTCATGAGCCAAATAACACTGAAACTATAAAACCCCTGCTCACTTTACCTTATACAACCTATGTACACACACACACACACACACACACACACACACACACACACACACACACACACACACACACACACACACACACACACACACACACACACACACACACACACACACACACACACACACACACACACAGAGAGTTCCGGTACCATCTGGTGGAGACATAGTCTGTGTAGGGCGGTCTGGAGCGGATCTCTCTGGCCAGGCCAAAGTCTGCTATCTTGACCAGCTCCGGTCCCATGCACAGCAGGTTCTCTGGCTTCATGTCCCGGTGGAAGAAACCTGGCAACCGGTAAAAAAAAACAACCACAACAACCACGCTTTGTGCTTACAATGATTTTTGTTAAAGGGGTAATCTCGAAGATTTCCGTTTCGTGATGTTTGGCGGCACCTATGGCGAAAATTGTAATTGCATCCAAACAGTGACGTCGGTCCGCTGGCAGTTGTTTCATGGCAGATACTCCGTGTACTAATTTATTCATTAATTCAGACATTTATTTATTTACAGGAAAATCTTCGAGTTTACCACTTTAAACACCAAAAGCTGAATACACTTCTCCATGCAAACACACACTTTGCACACACACACACACACACACGGACACAAGCCAGGGACACACACCTCACACAAGCAGCGACTTGGCAGGTGACAGGAACAAAGGCCATGCAAAAGGAAGCATTAATAGCTTAAGAGTAGATCTAAAATAAATATGACATGAGTAGCAAATGAGTAGAGTAAGGGCGTCTTACCGTGCTTGTGCACAAAAGCCAAGCCGGAAAGCACTTGAAACATCATGTTCCTAATCTCGTTCTCGGAGAAGAACCTGTCCTCCCTGAGTGACGGCAGGACACCGGGAAGAACCAGGAACAGAGAAAGGAAGGAAGGAAAAGGGAGAAGAAAGTACGGTAGAAAAGACAGTTCAGCGGCGAGGGACAGCGGAGAGGAAAAGTGCGTGCAAGTTCTCGTCAGAACCCGAGGACGTCGATGTTGAGGCTATAAGGCGACCACAAGCTGGGTTTAAAGCTGGGTTACGTTGTGTGTTCAAGTGCACAATTCACGTCACTTGCACTCTTTGGATAGGTTTCACGTTGCCAGAGTTGAGTTCAGACTCCCCTTCTTGTGGTTGCATTATAAAAAACGGTGTGTGTGTGTGTGTGTGTGTGTGTGTGTGTGTGTGTGTACATACATGCAGTACACACACACACACACACACACACACACACATACGTGAGCGATCCACACACACGTCCCTTCGCAAGCTTAGTTCCCGCCCACCTTCAGAGGCGCCCACAGAGTTAGGCGGGCTTGTCGACATCAGAGAGTTGCACAGCGGGGTTCACAAACTACAAGACTCGGTTTTACTTCACGTGGACTAAGTATTACATAAATCAGTCCACTGTGTAGCAGTGAATGAAGAAAATAAATAAAGTTATGTTGTTGTTGTTGTTTTTTACTGCGGTATTGACCAATTGTGTGAAGTTTATCTCCTCCTACTGGTCCAAACAAGCTTACGTGTATTTCCATTAAAAAAGTAAATATACAACCAATCAATTGTGCAGATGTAGTAGCTTCTCCTGAGCGTAATGAGCTAAGGGTTGGTTCCAGTCGTGATGATCTTATCTTATCTTATCTTATCTTGTAGCGTGTGCGCCCCACTCTCTCGTGTGTCTGCGGCAGGTGAACGACAGCGCCACCTACCATGTTTGTGTATAAATGACAGGCCTTGTAAAATCTGAAAGCTTATGTTTCTGATCACTGATTCGGGGAACAATTTGTTTCTGCAAACATAGACAAACAAACAAAAAATGTAAATACCTCAATGCTATGAGCTATGAAATGCTCATGCATGTGCAAATAAATGAATAGCATTGATTGTTAGCATATTATAGTATATTATATAATAATAGTATTGTTTGTTAGCATAAACGTGCGTGATTATTGCTGATTTATTGCTGTGGTTGACAAGCAAAAGCCAATTTACATCAGGAAATGGACAAAATGTTATTCTGTGTGTGTGTGTGTGTTCGCGTACGTGTGTGTTTGTGTGCACGTGTGTGTGTGTGTGAGTGCGTGTGCAAGTGTGTGTGTGTGTGTGCGTGTGTGTGTGTGTGTGCGCGTGAGGTCGAGCCATCGTTGTTAACTCTAAATGGGGTAACCGTGTACATGTAACGGTGATGGAGAGCATCTGTACTCCAGATACAGAGTGGCTGTTGTTGTTGTTGTTGTTGTAGTACCTGTCCTTCATGAGCTGGTAGAGGTTCTCCTTCATGTACTCAAAGACAAAGTAGAGGTGGTCGTTCTCCCGGATCACCTCCTTGAGCTTCACCACGTTGGCGTGGTTCAGCTTCTTCAGAGACTGGACACACAGGAGGAGGACTCAAGTCAGGTCAAGTCAAGTCAAGTCAATCAGGTCAAGTCAAGTCAAGTCAAGTCACGAATTTCTGGACCCAACACTCAACAATATTCAATTGTTGTTGCACATGTGTGTATTCATGTTCCATATTAAACGTGTATTGTTTTGTTCTGCCGTTCAACCATAGCTTCTTACCTTCACCTCTCTCAGGTTCATACACTCCTCCCACGAGTAGAACTTCCTCTTCATCCTACACGGCACACACACACACACACACACACACACACACACACACGCACACACGGCACACACACACACGTGAGCGCATCCATATGCAGTCACATTCTACTGTAGCGTACGTGTCTTTACTAAACGCCATTGTGCTGCCTCATCAATAATAGAAATCAACATTTGGCTTCGGGTTTCAACGTATTTCTTTATGTCCATCAGGAGCATTCCCCTCATCGGCGGCGGCGGTGGGGGGGTCTCCCTGTAACCTGAGAAGTCACTCTGCGTGTAAAACTGCATTGAATTTGAAATCTCAATGATTGACGGACATGACCAGTTCATATATATATATATATATATACAGTATATATACAGTTTGAGTCAATTAATGAATGGACGCAATACAGTAACATGTGTGTCAGCGATGCACATCTGTTACACACACACACACACACACACAGACACACACACACGCGCACGTGGCTGTGTGTGTGTGTGTGTGTGTGTATGTGTGTGTCGTAGAAGGTACACATCGGAGTGTGAAACCTAATTCGTCCGCCATCTTGGGAGTTATGCAAGTGCTACAGAGCGCGACAATATCTGGTTCCTGCTCCCTGGGCAGCTGCCCACACACACACACACACACACGACTACACACACGCACACACACACACACACACACACACACACACACACACACACACACACACACACACACACACACACACACACACAACTACACACACAACAACAGCAACCCAACACAGGCGAGGCTGTACTTTCACTCCTGCTAACGCCCCTGCCACAGGTGTAGTCTTACACACGAGTTGGAAGCATCCACCCTCCTCCCCTCCCCTACTCCCCCTCCTACCCCCCCCCCCCCCCCACCTCCAGCACCCAAAGGTGCTTCATCCATTATGGAGACCCCACCCCCGCCGCACGCATGCGTGTCCATGGATATAAACGCTTGTAAACGCTCGTTTGTTTGCCGTGGCAACGAGAGTGTGTGTCTGTAGGTGTGTGTGTGTGTGTGTGTGTGTGTGAGGGTGGAGGAGGTGGGGTTGTGAAGCTAACACGTCAACATTGTTTTCTTTTGTTTCGGAGGCTAATTATTACAACGTTGCGTTGGCAGATGCAACTTCCCACGTTTCAAAAGCAATCATTTGGGTTGTGATGTTATATCGCATGCGTTGACTGTGGAATGACTTAAAGGGGCCATATTACGCCACCGGGTGTGAGCTTGATTAGCCATTGCAAGCCGTTTCGCAATTGCCATGTGACTACCGTCTAGTGACATCACAAGTGGGAATGTCCACCTAGATTTTCCCTTCAACGTTTTGCCGCTTAGCCTCATGAGACCGCCTGGCCAGGCGTCAAGCTATCCGTTTGTGTCTGAACCACCGGTGGTTCGGACCAATCAGTGTCCTACTGGCAGCTACGGTGGGTGTGGTTTAGGTGTGACGATGACAGCGAGGAGAAGCTGCCCCACTTGTTGGATTGGTTCATCAAATCACCTGCCAAGGATTTTCTTTTCCTTTTTAAAAGTTCCCGCCCTTTTCCAAACAGTTTCCAATGACGACTTCCCAGGTGGTTCATTGGAAGGATATTCAGGATATTTTCCTTCTCGGGTCTTGGCTTCGGTTATCATTCATCATCGACGCCACACCCAAAGCTACGCCCCACGACGCTCACCTCTTGATGGCCACCAGCTCCCCCGTCTCGTTGCTGCGGCCCATCAGCACGCTGCCGTAGGTGCCGTCGCCCAGCTGCTTCAGGGTGGTGTAGCGATTCATCATGGCTCAGGCTCAGGCCTCGGGCGCCGCCGCCAGCTCACCGCTCATGGGAAGAGAACCACAGCAGGGTGTCGGCTCATTGGCTGGTTTTCTTCCTCTGTTTTTATGAACGGGTTGTGTCGATTCTGGGAGGCAAGGACCGTTGTTTCTTTCTTTGCCACGATCAGGTCAAGGTGGGCTGCGTCTGGGTCTTCGGGGTTTCTTCAGGATGCATCTTGTTGGATCTGCAATGGATCCATGGTTTCTCTCTCCTTCTCCCTCCCTCTCTCTCTCGCTGTTGTGTCTGGGAGTTGCTCAGCCAACCCTTGACTCAGAGTCCTCGCCACCCTGTGAGGGAATAGGAGAGAGACACACACACACACACGATGAGAGAGAGAGAGACACCCACACAGAGAGACAGACAGACAGACGGTGAAGAGAGAGAAAGAGAGACACCACACTGGTTACCACTTACGAAGAATGAAGCCTGACAAAAACCTGACAACCGAGTCAATAACTCTGAAATGTTTGGGCTGGTTGCTGTTCATTCTGCATGAACTCCGTACGCGTAAAATGGATTATGCTGCTGCTGCGTGTGTGTGAGTGAGTGAGTCAGAGCGAGGCTCCAACATGGCCGCCCGAGGGAGATGACTGACTCGGAGCCAGGATCAGGCAGATTAGAGGCCTCCAGGAGATGTAAATAGAACGTTACGTCACCAGCGGCACGCTTACCGGCCGCCGTGCCAACCACCTCGCCAACAGGCAATAGGATTTGATGCGAGCCACGGGCTACAGTCACCGCGCGGTGTGGAACGGAACGATATTTTCAGTTTCATATTACACATAAATAACCTTTTGTAATAGCGTTGTAATAAGAAAAACTGATATTCATGAATACATTGGCGCAGGCCTGAACTTTTGTAATAAATAAATAAATAGGCCTAATGAAGAAATAAAGAAATATGCTGTATATATATAGAGATATATTCTGGTTGGATTGATTATTTTAGGAAAAGCATTCACAGCAAGTCTTCTAGGGATTGTCGATTAGGTCCTGGGGGTGTTTAATGTTGTCTATGTAAGCATTTCCATTAGCTACTCAAGTCTACTGGGAAAGGAGCCTTTTGGTAGCAATTGGTTTATGAGTTTACATACATAATGTTAACCAGGTAAATTTGTGCAATTTGTGACCACACACAGAGCACTATTCGGTCTGTTTGCATTTTTCTTTTAATGTTTTTACACACGTGGGTGCTCTGCTCAGATTGTAATGATCCATTGGCTGTCTCGGCCTATCAAATCTAATTGGATGCATCTCAAGGGGTGTATATGCTGATGAAGCCAGTGGGCTTATGGAGACAGCAGCAGCAGCAGTACTGGTGGTGGTGGTCCCATGCTGGCCTGCACTCTCACCACATGGCAATCTGCTGTCAGGGGGATTAAAAAGGCTGAGAGAGAAGTACTGATCCACAGACACAAGACACAAGACACACGACAATACCAAGATAAACCAGGGTAATCCAAGTGAAAACACACTTGTATGCACAACATAGTAAGCCTAAATACACATTGCACCCTATAATGTAGTATATAGCAGTTAATAAGCCTAGTAATGAATAAAAGTGACACATTGCATGGATTATTTTGCCTTTTAAGCCTTTCCCTGCTCAACAAGACACACAATATGTATTTAATCACACATTTTTTCTCATTTCCTGACCATAAAGAGTCATATAAATCATATAAAATCTATTGCAATAACACACTTGTGACTTGTTGAGGTCTGCTTGTTGCCAGATCTGCAGCACACGTTGCCAGGTCTGCAGCATTTAAACCCCCCCCCTTAATCTGATGCATTATTTGGAAGTGGTGGTGGGTTTTTGTTGTTGTTGTTTTTTGTTTCAAAGTTTCAACTCAGCCATTCATGTTCCAGGCCGGGTGTGGTTCTGCCTCTCCCTCCTCTCTTCCGGGCCTGGCCGTTGTCTTGCCTTCCCGGTGAATAAAAGTGAAGTGTTTATCAAGCCGGGAGAGGCGTGTTGTCTGTCTCGCTTGGAAACGTACACGCACACACTGGCTGGCCAGGGGAACGCGCTAATTGGTCTGCCAGGGAGGATCACGTGGAACCGCAAACCAGGAAAGTACCCATGTTAAAAGTAAAAGCTGGGAGTTGCATCCAGACGGTTGTAGGTCCGACTTGAGAGGACGTGGCGCTAAGGAAAGATCTTCCATTGGCCGCTAGAGGGCGCTGGCCGGGTCGTAAGGGTAGAACGATATTAATATCAATCGATGAGGTTATGAATATAATATATTCTAATAATAATTATTAATATATAAGATGATATAATATAATATGATATCATATAATATGATATCATATATTGTAATACACATGCCGTATTCAAATATGTATTCAAATATGCTTCACCCCAATATATTTATCCACAAATATAAATATAAAACAAATGTTCTGACACATCCCCATCATATATATATATATATATATCAATATTATATATAATAATATATAATAATGTAATCATATATATAAATGTAATAATACATATTATTACATATTATTATATATTATTATATATTATATTTATTTATTTCTGTATTTAATTTACTCTTTTTGTTATTTTTGAACTTTTATGTTATAGTGAACAACTTATTCCACTGCAATATGCATTTGGCAAATAAAAAAACGTATTGAAGCTCTAACATTAGGACTAATTTATTGTCTATTGTTCAATTCAGCAAGTTCTAAACTATTGTTTTTGTATTATACTGCTTTTCAATACAATAAAACGACTCCATTACTTTTAAGCCTACATTGCATAGCCTTTGGTTGGGGTGAGTTCAGTGTGACAATAAATGAATATATACAGTATATGTTGCACATCATGCTGTTTACTGAGATATGTGTGCGTTGTCCTGAATCTTGACTTTATAGACCTTCATTAACCATTAACTAACCACAAATGTAACGCAGGTCCATGGGTTTATTGTGAGTCTTTAATATAGACCCAGCAGTCATAAAGTAAAGATTGATATTTGTGCAATGTCAAAACACTTATAAAAGACGGATATAAAAGAGCTGATTTGTTGACAGACAGTCGATACCATATTCAATTAAGTGTAATTGTACGTCACTGTTACGTCATTGTGCATGTGTGTGTGTGCGTGTGTGTATGTGTGTGTGTGTGCGTGTGTGTGTGTGTGTGTGTGTGTGTGTGTGTGTGTGTGTGTGTGTGTGCGTGTGTGTGTGCATGTGTGTGTGTGTGCATGTGTATGTGTGTGTGCGTGCATGTGTATGTGTGTGTGCATGTGTATGTGTGTGTACGAGTGTGTGTGTGTGTGTGTGTGTCTTGTTCAAATCCCTTCCCAAGTTGAAGCAGGGAGAGGGCAAGGGGCGGGTGAGGGGGTGGATAACGTCTTTCATTGGGTCTAAGCAGATTGTCGAAGCCATTGGCCACTCGCTTCTCGTGGAGTTCCTTAAGGCTGGAACCCAAGTCACACCTGTACTGTAAGTGCTGCACCTACACCTGCTGCAACCCCAGGAGATATGCATACTTCCGCTTTTGCTGTTTCCCAGATGAGGAGGACCACGCGTGTTCCTTCCTTCCTCGTAGGAATGGTGTTGCAAGGACATGTCCCCATACAGCAGCAGCAGCAGCATCAGCAGAGACACTGAAGACGGCTTTCTTCCACGTCCACCGTCATGAAGACACGACCTGCGGGCATCGGCAGCGCCCACGCGGACTGGATGGGGTCCCTGTCCCCGAAGCTCACCGCCCTGCCCCTCAAGTACCTCGCCGTGCCAGGTAAGACCACGTTAAAGAACTCCTCCTATTATACCACCAGGGTGTGACTTCTACGTGGACACTCCCACTTGTGATGTCACGTGGGGCCATTCCAACTGGTTTTTGAAAACGCTCGGAATGGCAAATCACGCTCACACCTGGTGGTATAATGTGTCTCCTTTTTTAGTTAATTGATTGCATCGTTAAATTAACTTACAGGCTTACAGATTCTCAGTAATAGCGTCACATTTCTATCGTTTCACAATTTCACTTGACATCTCAACCCCACCCAATCCTTATTCTTGATCCAGATGTGTACTACAATATATCATTCACATGCCCCCTCTCTCTCTCTCTCTCTCTCCATGTCTCTCTCTCTCTCTCAGGGTCCCACGACTCCTTTACCTTCTGGGTGGACGTCCACGCCCCCGTGGGTCCCGACCAGAAGCCGTTCGTCCAGTACCTGGTGACCGTCTTCAGACACATGGCCAAGAATGTCATGGTGAAGTGGTCCATGACCCAGGTGATCGTCACACGCACTCCACCAGTCACAGGACAGGACTCAATATCAACGTCCTGCACGCTGTGTGTCCCTAAATGGACAGAGATGTTCTTGAACACCACATACATGTATAGTGGCGTGTAAAACGTATGATGCCTGTTTTCACCACAATGTTTTGGTATCTGCTTTCTCTCTCTCTCTCTCTCTCTCTCTCTCTCTCTCTCTCTCTCGCTCTAGAACCTGACGTTTAAAGAGCAGCTGGATGCTGGTATTCGCTATTTCGACCTCAGAGTGTCTTCTAAGCCAAGCGAGCCTGGGAAGGAGATCTACTTCATCCACGGACTCTTTGGACACAAGGTGAAAGCCGTCTCTAGGTTCCTCCATCACGTTATACAGTAGAACCTCTGTCAGGAGATCTGACATACAGTACAGTAGGTTACTGAACTTCAGTGGTTAAAAAAGCCTCTCTCTCTCTTCTCCTCTTTCTTTCTTTCTCTCCTCTCTCCTCTCCTTCTGTCAGCTCTCTCACTCCTCTCTCCTCTCTCCTCTCCACTATATCTCCTATTTTCTCTTTTTCTCTTGTTTGTTTATATGCTGTCCTCACTTTATATCTCTGTGACTGATCTCTTTGTCACTCTTCCTCTCTCCCTCTCTCTCTCTCTCTCTCTCTCTCTCTCTCTCTCTCTCACTCCCCCCTCCCTCTCTCGCCATCCTCTCTCTCTCTCCCTGTCTCTCTCTCTTAGGTGAGGGATGGTCTGTTGGATATCAACTCATTTCTGGACAGACACAGGAAAGAGGTAAACGATTGGATTATGTTAATTATCGACAAGTTGGTGGTTGATGGTTGAATGATTGATCTGCTTAGGTTCCTCCATCACGTTATACATGTGGAGAAATTTGAGAGAAAAAAGAAAGGAAAAGAACCTCTTGGTAAAAGAGATATAGAGAAGAAGAGGAGAAGAAAGCATTTCCTACACACATTTACTCTCTCATTCTCTCTCCCTCTCTCTCTCCCTCTCCTCTCTCCTTCTCTCTCTCTCTTCTCTCATCTCTCCTCTCTCCCTCTTTCCCTCTCCTCTCCTCTCTCTCTCTCCTCTCTCTCTCTCTCTCCCTTCCTCCTCTCCCCTCTCCTCTCTCTTCCCTCCTCTCCTCTCTCTCTGTCTCCTCCTCTCTCTCTCCCTCTTCTCTCTCTCTCTCCTCCTCTCTCTCTCTCCTCCTCCTCTCTCTCTCTCTCACTCCCCCCTCCCTCTCTCGCCATCCTCTCTCTCTCTCCCTGTCCTCTCTCTCTTAGGTGAGGGATGGTCTGTTGGATATCAACTCATTTCTGGACAGACACAGGAAAGAGGTAAACGATTGGATTATGTTAATTATCGACAAGTTGGTGGTTGATGGTTGAATGATTGATTGATTGATTGATTGATTGATTGATTGATTGGCTGTTGGTGGTCAGGTGGTGTTCCTGGACTTCAACCACCACTACGCCATGGGGGCGGAGCATCACGCCTACCTGATCCGCATGCTGAAGGACGTGTTCGGCGGCAAGCTGTGCCGCGCCAGCGCCGTGGAGACGGTCAGCCTCGACTTCCTGTGGGAGAGGAAGTACCAGGTGACGACGTGATGTAACGCTGGGGTTTTAAAGGAGACCTACTACGCCACCAGGTGTGAGCGTGATTGGCCGCCTAGATGTGTGGTGGATAGATCAGCCTGTCCAGTGGACTATAGCAACTGGTAGGCTGATCTGTCCAGCATACATCTGGGTGGAAAACTCCCACTTGTGATGTCACAATTGGGAGTTTACAAAAACAGTTGGAATGGCTAATCACACTCAAACCTTGTGGTATCACGGGAGTCCTTCAATATAGAAACAAATCACTGAAATAAGGGATAAAATAATATGCTTGTCGTAGACCGGGCATGAACACTCAACTCTGGTACCCGAATATATCTGACACTGATCCTGGGCTAGTAGTAGTAGGAGGGGCTGGCAGTAGCTCAGGAGGTAAGAGTGGTTGTCTGGCAACAGGAAGGTTGCTGGTTCGATCCCCGGGCTCCTCCCCCTCCTCCTAGCTAAGTGTGGAGGTGTCCCTGAGCAAGACACCACCTAACCCTACCTGCTCCTGACGTGTTGGTTGTTACCTTGCATGGTTGGCGCCGCCGTCGGTGTAGGAATTGGGTGATGTGAGGCAATACTGTAAAGCACTTTGGATAAAAAGCGATATTATTAAAATGTAATTCCATTTACCAGTTAGTAGTGAATGTGAGCCCAACTTCTGAGAAGAACTATCGAGGCACAATGACAGTCACAGTTTGCAGTCACACATACTTGCGTCTTGGTCCGCCCAAACACGTGTGCTAACGGTCTAGCTTAACTAGCTTAGCAGCAGAGGTGTATCACTATAACTTGGGTAAAATCTGTCCAACGTGCACACACACACACACACACACCACTTTGAGCTTATTCCCTGTCAAGTAAGGCGGCTGGTCTTGCAGGTCTTAAGACGAGGATCCTTACAAGATTATAGTTTGCCATTGGCCTTGTTTGACTTTGACTAAACTATTATTAACATTTTGTGTGTGTGTGCATTGTGGTTGAGGTGTGTGTGTGTGTGTGCTGTGGTACGTGTGGTGTGTACGTGTGTTGCAAAGTGTGTGCAATGTGTGCATGTGTGTGTGTGTGCGTGCGTGTGTATGTGTGTGTGTGTGTAAGAATAACACACATGCAAACTGTGAACATGTGCACACACACCTCAGAGATACTATCAAGTGATTTCCTGTTCCTATGGCCCTAATCTATGGCCAGCTTAGCAGCAGGGGACGGGGAGAACGAGAGAGGGAGAGAGACATACTGACACAGAGAGAGAGATAAACCAGCCCGGGGAGAGAGAGGGATAGAGAGAGAGACATACTGACACAGAGAGAGGGAGAGAGGAGAGAGAGAGCGAGAGAGAGAGAGAGAGAGAGAGAGAGAGAGAGAGAGAGACATACTGGCACAGAGAGCAGGTTAACAGAGGGAGAGAGAGAGAGAGAGAGAGAGAGAGAGAGAGAGAGAGAGAGACATACTGGCACAGCGAGAGCAGGTTAACGGAGGGAGAGAGACGAGAGACCAGAGAGAGAGAGAGACCGGAGAGGAGAGCAGGTTACGGAGACTGAGAGAGAGAGAGAGAGAGAGAGAGGAGAGAGAGACGAGAGGAGAGAAAGAGAGGGAAGAGACATACTGACCCACAGAGAGAGAGAATAACCAGTCCGGGGAGAGAGGAAGGGATAGAGAGAGAGACATTACCTTGACACAGAGGAGCTGGTGATCAGAAGAGAGACGGAGGGAGAGAGAGAGAGAGAGAGAGAGACAGAGAGAGATGAGAAGAGAGAGAGAGAGAGAGAGAGAGGAAGATGACATACTGACACAGATGAGAGCCATGAAAAGTAGTTGAGAGAGAGATATGCAGTGAAATGAAAATTGGCGATGCTCAGCGGAATGTGAAAAAGAATAATAAAGATAACTTGAATTGGAGGGATCAGAATCTGAATACCAACAATATTGACAGTAAAAAAGACCAACAAGAATGAGAAATATATAAAATATATAAAAGGTAGCATGAAAATCTATAAAACATGAATAAATATAGGATAAAGTGAGTACAGTACGCGGCTGCATGTGTGTATGTCATAAGTTCTGTAATAAGTTGTGCAGTGGAACCATGTGAGTGCTTGTACTATGTCCTAACTATTGTGAACGTGTGTCTCTGTCTCTCCCTGCAGGTGATTGTGTTCTACCACCACCCCTCGGCACAGGGCTGTCCTGTCCTGTGGCCGGGCAACAAGATCCCCGCACCCTGGGCCAACACCACCAAGCCACGCAAACTCATCCAGGTGTGTGTGTGTGTGTGTCTCTCTCTCTCTCTCTCTCTCTCTCACTCACACACACACACACACACACACAGTATAAGGATGAGACAGAACCTGTTCCAAGTGAAACAACTTTCTTTCAAAAGGGGGCTGTGTAATGCGGTGAGATTATTGCAAACACATGTAATTTAATAACGGTCTAAAATATGTTCTGTCAAACTTAAAGGTGACGAATATTCATGAGTAACTAATGTTCACGAGTAACCAAACTACAGACTACAGCACCACTGCGCAGATGAAACACATTAATATTAAAATGTGTAGTTTTGAATGAGTATCCATGTGGGAAAAAAACCTGAGATGATTGGTGAGTGTGTGTGTGTGTGTGTGTGTGTGTGTGTGTGTGTGTGTGTGTGTGTGTGTGTGTGTGTGTGTGTGTGTGTGTGTGTGTAGTTTCTGGAGACCACGCTGCAGGAGCGGTCGCAGCACGGCTCCTTCCACGTGTCCCAGGCCATCCTCACGCCCAAGGTGAACACCGTGGCCAAGGGCCTGGTCTGGGGCCTCCGCAGCTACCTGGTGGAGAGGTCAGACCCCCCGGTGTGTGTGTGTGTGTGTGTGTGTGTACGTGTGTGTGTGTATGTGTGGTGTGTGTGTGTGTGTGTGTGTGTGTGTGTGTGTGTGTGTGCATGTGTGCTTGTTTACCTGAAATAAATCTTCAATAAATCCTAAAATAAGATAAAATAAGATGGTACTTTATTAATCCCAGACATAAATATTTGTGAAACAATGGGAAAAACTACCAAAAAATTAACACATAAAATAAATCTATAAACACAATATGAGGAGTATCATGCAGATAATTTTCTACTTCTATTTTTCCGATTTCTATTTCTCTACCAAATACAATTAATATAAAAGTATTTTCAACAGTCAATGCCATATAGGGCCAGTTGAGGGCAGTCTAGTTAATGTGTTAAGCAGGGTTCAGAAGGTAAATGGGTTTTTAACCAACACACAAAGGGTCACAAAAGAGACATTAAATCAATACAAATGATATTCCACATACATATTTCAAATGTGAGCGCATTCAGAGCATTCAGGTGATAGAAAGCTCGTAAGACAAGAGTTTTGTTAAAAAAATGCACAACTCTATATTCTGAGAAGCTGTCACTGACACCAATTTGAAAGCATTACTTGTGTCTCTTGTGTCCTTGATTGAAACAGACTTCAGCTATTTTTCATCATAAATTATACATTTCTTAAATAAATACATAAAAAAATAAACCAAGACCACAGATCCTAGTATAGCTGAGAGTGAACGCTAGGCCTGCTCGGTACTTTCGGCCGACGACTGGACGCTGGACTCCCAAACCACAGCCGTCCTGGAAGACTCAAGACTCCAGAGGAACGGACGCCGAGGCGAGACAGGAAGTCACCCAATTCCGTCCTTCCGAGGAAGCGTGGACCGTTTATTATTGCTGGGTAAACATTTGGACTTCCTGGTTTTGTTCTGCCGGGCCCCGGGGTCGGGCGAGGGGAGGGGTTATGAGGTGCTGGGTTCCTCTGTGTGTGTGTCACGCTGTGTGTGTGTGTGTGTCACGGTGTGTGTGTGTGTCACGGTGTGTGTGTGTCAGGGTGTGTGTGTGTGTCAGGGTGTGTGTGTGTGTGTGTGAGGGACGGCGTTTGAAATGGAAAGCTGTGCAGTTGAAGATGATGCGGAGAGATACAGGAAAACCTGGAAAAGAAAACTCCCTGTCTGCTTTAAAAAATATAGAAATGTTCAATTTTTTCTCGCGCGCTGAACTCCCATGAGCTGTTGGAGATGTCAGATGTGTGGAATATGCTAAATATTGCAATATATATACATTCAAATACTATATATATTAATAGACAAAGTGAAAATGTTTGTTAAGTTGATATATACTTTATAGCTTCGAAAAAATGACACTTATTTCATGTTTGGCCCACCTCTGCTAGCCTATACGAGTTAGATAGCTATTTTAACGTATAATAATTCTCATAATAATAACTTTATTTGTATAGCACCTTTAAAAACAGAGTTTACAAAGTGCTTTGACAGACAAAGCAAAAGCAGGGTGACTCAGAAGACAATAAAGCAACAGAAAGCAGAACAGAAAGGAAGTTAAGAACAAAAAACAAGAAGACAATGGAAAAAAAACTATAAAAACGTTAAAATAAATAAATACATAAATAAAATAACACAATAAAATACAATAAAAAGATTAAAAAATACAAGAATGAATAAAAGCAATAACATAATAAAAAATAAAATGAAAATATAAAAGAAAGGAAGGCAATGAAAAGACGACATCACTTGAAAGTAAGTGTGTGTTTACTCATCATTCACCCTGACCCCACCCTGACCCCGCCCTCTCCACCCCCTCCACCCTCTCTACCCTCTCCACCCTCTTCATCCTCTCCACCCTCTCTCCACACTCTCCACCCTCCCCCTCTCCACACTCTCCACCTTCTCCACCCCCCCCCAGAAACCTTCCTGCCATCATGACCTGGGTGGAGTCCCAGAAGCCGGGCGTGGGCGGAGTCAACATCATCACCTCCGACTTCGTGGAGCTCACCGACTTCGCCGACACCGTCATCAAGCTCAACAACCTGTTGCTGTCCGACCGGCCGGCGGGGCGGAGGTGACCGCAACGGGGGCCACGTGACGCAACGGGCCCACACCCCACCGCCCCCCCACGTCGGGTGGAGGTGGAGGACCAGGGTGGAGGGGTCATTAGAGGTGGAAATGCTCTCGTCAGCTGAGGGATGATGATGATGTTGTTGCTGCCAGACCAAAATGCCATCATGGCTATTTAGTTTTGTGGTCGTTAATCTAGCGTCTGGAGTGTACTGGCTGTGTCCCAAATCACTCACCGGTTCGTCTGTCATTTTTCCGTGGTGTCGGAATGTATAGTGAGAATGATTATACGCTGTAATATTGTGGACTCATCGTATCCCACAATGCATCATGGGAAGTGTACGACCAATGGTCACTAATCATACAGTATATGCCAGACGCCAGTAGGAGGTATAAGAGCGGTTGTCTGGCAACAGGAAGGTTGCCGGTTCGATCCCCCGGGGCTCCTCCCCCTCCTCCTAGCTAAGTGTGGAGGTGTCCCTGAGCAAGACACCACCTAACCCTACCTGCTCCTCCTAGCTAAGTGTGGAGGTGTCCCTGAGCAAGACACCACCTAACCCTACCTGCTCCTCCTAGCTAAGTGTGGAGGTGTCCCTGAGCAAGACACCACCTAACCCTACCTGCTCCTCCTAGCTAAGTGTGGAGGCGTCCCTGAGCAAGACACCACCTAACCCTACCTGCTCCTCCTAGCTAAGTGTGGAGGTGTCCCTGAGCAAGACACCACCTAACCCTACCTGCTCCTCCTAGCTAAGTGTGGAGGTGTCCCTGAGCAAGACACCACCTAACCCTACCTGCTCCTCCTAGCTAAGTGTGGAGGTGTCCCTGAGCAAGACACCACCTAACCCTACCTGCTCCTGACGTGTTGGTTGTTACCTTGCATGGTTGACACCGCCGTCGGTGTATGAATGGGTGAACGTGAGGCAATACTGTAAAGCACTTTGTATAAAAGCATCGATTTACATTTACCATTCATACCTTCATGCATAGCGGTGAACGAAAAGCATCTTTCACTCCCTTAGACAGTGAGCAGTGAATGACTGAATGATTTCACACACAGCCCAGTGACAATGAGATGGGATTTGCACAGGCAATACTGTAAAGCACTTTGTATAAATGCATCGATTGTGCACAGAATGTGATTGAGGGAGGGGTGATGGCGAGGAGGTTCAAACAAAGGATGTACTTGTGTGACACTCTGGGCTGGCGGTGCGGAGTCGTTAAGACAGGTGTGTGTGTGTGTGTGTGTGTGTGTGTGTGGGTAGTAAAGAGGAAGTCAGACTCCGCCCACCACACCTGCCGGGATATATAGGTCAGCCGTTGCTCGTACTTGTGTTTTGGTGGAGAAGTCCTCGGTCGACCTTTCACCTTTTGTGCTGTATAACTGGTGAATCGGACGTTTTAATCCACACTGGCATGAGCGACGTTGCTTTAAACACATGAATCGAATGCCTTTCTCATACACCAATGAGCTTTTCACTCTGTTGAAGTGGGTTCACGATCAACCAATCGTCTTTCAGGGACCGAACTGACTGTAAAATAGAAATCGCTTGGCCTACATTGCTGTACTGTATATACTGTATGTCAATGAGAAATGAGCTTGAGCTATTGAATGCACTATTTGTATTCGACTGTATTACATTATAGTCTGCAAGAAATATTCAACGGTGTCATGGTTTTAATGTGCAAGTGGATGCAGCAGAGATGCCACGTTTACAAAGCAAATTGCAAAATTATTATAATTCAACCGTTTTATAGGGGAAGGGAACGCAGCAACTAGAGAATGTACACACCGAGTCAAACTACCACTCAAAGTGTCCTGCGACGGAACAGGATTGTCGATTAAAGACGTCGACTTCTCTCAGGAAACCTTTTACATGGGAATTCTCCGCGACGTCTTGTCCTGTACTGTACTGTATATGTTATGCCCCGCGTCTGGTGTACCGTAGGTGGTCGTTTAGTTCGCAGCCCTATGGCTAAAGGTGGGGGCAGTCTAATCCGCTCTGTCGTGCCCAACGCCGCCGTCTCCGCTCGCCCGGATACCTAATAACTACCTGTGGAGCGCAGCACAGGAAAAGGGAGGTTCACCAATTGAGGTGAGTAACGTGCGTGTAACGTCTGGTCTGCGCCGCAATCCTCACGGGCCGATAAACACGCTTACACGCTCACAAACACAAGACGTGCGCGCACACACAAACACACACACACATACAAACACACACATACACACACACACACACACACAGAGACACACACAGACACATGTACGCACACACTGGGAAGAAGAACTCAGCCAACCTGCAGTTACACTGTATCTGCGTCTATGTTTAGAGTTGAATCGCAGCAAAAAAGGTTTATTGCACAAATTCCTTGGCAGGAGGACGCAGAAATAGCCCC
>PIJE02002674.1:0-10000 GCA_002895965.2 Coryphaenoides rupestris
GTCCCCAGTCAAGCAGAGAATCGATGTTTAAACAGGCCGGACCCCAGGGACCGAGCAGCAGCCATTATTGACCTCATTTAGGCTCCATCGCCACGGCGCCGCTTTCTACAGACAATAGGATGGGCTCCGTCATGCACGGAGCGGGAGCCGTGGTGCTCAGAAAACTGCCCTGACCAGCACTTCCCCCATCTTCTGGGAGAGAGAGAGAGAGAGAGAGAGAGAGAGAGACAGAGAGAGTAAAAATGAACCTCTATGTCTGGATGAGGGCGTGCGCGGAAGGTCCAATATTGGCCCATCCAAGACATTTCACAGTGAGCCTCCTCTCTCTCCCCCTCTCTCTCTCTCTCTCCCTCTCCGTCTCCCTCTCCCTCTCCCTCTCTCTCTCTCTCTCTCTCTCTCTCCGAGGGCGATATTAAACATTTAGAGTGGATGGTAGACAGGTTCTTTGGCCCGTTGTGTTCTGTTTCTGTTTTGTGCGTCCGCAGAACCACCAAGCATGCTTGGTGGTGGTTGTGTGTTCCTGGGGTGAACAGGAAGCCATGACTGTACACCCGCCCCCCACCATAACCCGTCCCCCCCGTTCTGGGTGGGATGGAGAGATTAACCGCCAAGCGTAGCCTAGCCTAGCCTCCAGCGCCGCGCTATTCACCCGACCACCGCGTGGCTTAATTGCGTCGAGCCGCATTGTCTCGAGGTAAACAATCCATATGGAGGGGATTAGGTCTGAGGCCGACAGCTGAGGCCGTTGCTGGGGTTCAGATTTTTCACATCATTTGAGTTGCCGTCGGCGTGGAGGTGGTGTAGGACACATAGACATAAATGTACGCACACATGCGCACACACGTGTACATACACACACAGGTACAAAAACATCAGAATCAGAATCAAAATGGTTTTATTTTGCCAAGTATATCTGCACATGCAAGGAAAGTGATGTGGTGGTGGAGATGGCTGCATAGAATTTCTATCATCTATGGTATACATATTGTACATATAGTACATATATAATATCTATCATCTATGGTATACATATCGTACATATAGTACATATATAATATCTATCATCTATGGTATACATATCGTACATATAGTACATATATAATATCTATCATCTATGGTATACATATCGTACATATAGTACATATATACTATCTATTATCGTTGTAATATTGAAGGTGGTGTTTGTTTGTATCCAACAGTTTTGGCTGAAATTACACTTTATTCGTTCGGGATAATCCTGAATTAACGATAAAGGTCCATGAATGAACCATTAATTAACATGAATGCAGTAGTAAACATTATTATATCGCGTTAGCATAGGAGGTAGGGGCACTAAGTTAGGGTTAGGGTTACGCCCTATGAAATAATACCATTACCTTAGTTAACAGGAACACCATTAGTAAATAATTACTAGACAGTTAACTGTTAATTAGCTTTTAGTTATGTTTATAACTGCATTAACTAATAAATGTATCCTTATTGTAAAGTGTTACCCTTTAATAATTGCATAATCCAATATGGAGGTAAGACAGAGTGGTTGGGTTTGAGGCTGGTTTGGGTTTTAGCTTGGAGTGGTCACTGGTTTGGGTGTTAGCTTGGAGTGGTCGCTGGTTTGGGTGTTAGCTTGGAGTGGTCGCTGGTTTGGGTGTTAGCTTGGAGTGGTCGCTGGTTTGGGTGTTAGCTTGGAGTGGTCGCTGGTTTGGGTGTTAGCTTGGAGTGGTCGCTGGTTTGGGTGTTACCTTGGAGTGGTCGCTGGTTTGGGTGTTAGCTTGGAGCGGTCGCTGGTTTGGGTGTTAGCTTGGAGTGGTCGCTGGTTTGGGTGTTACCTTGGAGTGGTCGCTGGTTTGGGTGTTAGCTTGGAGTGGTCGCTGGTTTGGGTGTTAGCTTGGAGTGGTCGCTGGTTTGGGTGTTACCTTGGAGTGGTCGCTGGTTTGGGTGTTAGCTTAGAGCTGTTGATGGTTTGGGTGTGAGCTTGGAGTGGTCACTGGTTTGGGAGCTTGGAGTGTTCGCTGGTTTGGGAGCTTGGAGTGGTCGCTGGTTTGGGAGCTTGGAGTGGTTCGGTGGCGAACATCCTCATCACATGGTCACATGGTTTCCTGTCTCCTTGTTCCTCCTACACTGCTTGTGAGTTTTACGTTAGAGACAGGAATCTACTTCACAACCAGCAGTGTGTGTTTGTGTGGGCTGAGCGTCCGAGATCTGAAACCCTATGTGCAGGTCAATGTGTGTATGTGTGTGTGTGTGTGTGCGTGCATGTGTGTGTGCATGTGTGTGTGTGTGTGTGTGTGTGTGTGTGTGTGTGCATGAGAGGGTGTACATACTGTATGTATGAGTGTGTGCAATTATGTAGGTGGTTTTGACTATATCTGTGTGGGATGTGTATGTGTGTGTGTGTTTGCGTGTGTGTGTGTGTGTCTGCATAGAGAGAGTCCTGCCCTTGTTGTGGAAACCAACATGACATTTCGAGAATTCTTTGGAGAAGGAGAAGTCGAGGAGTCGGAAGTGGCAAAATTTGTCAAAATCATTCAGGTTGTTGATTGAGATGTTTTCTTATCTTTGTTCTCTGGCCTTCCTGGAGAGTTTCCTGCTTGCCCAGTACACGTGACCGTCTGTTTTCTCAATCAATTTAGCGGTTTGTTTGTATTTGTATTTCTCAGTCTTTCCACACTTAGTTGCTTCATGTAACGCATATTCTTACAAGATGGCGACTATGTTTTATTATAAAATTCTCCCATACCCTCTGCTCTCCATCAATGGCAGCATTGAGGGCGAGTGAGGGAGCATCTCAGCCTCCAGTCACCCGAGGCCATTGGACAACAGAGGGGAGAGAGAGAGAGAGAGAGAGGGACAAATACCTCTTCTGCCCACGGTCATGTGCGAATAACTGTTTTAAGTTAACAACACACACACACGTGTTCCCGCGCGCGCGCGTGTGTGTGTGTGTGTGTGTGTGTGTGCGCGCGTTCCTGTGCGTGTGTGTGTGCGTTCCCGTGTGTGTGTGTGTGTGTGTGTGTTCCTGTGCGTGTGTGTGTGTGTGTGTGTGTGTGTGTGTGTGTGTGTGTGTTCCTGTGCGTGTGTGTGTGTGTGTTCCTGTGCGTGTGTGTGTGTGTGTTCCTGTGCGTGTGCGTTCCCGTGTGTGTGTGTGTTCCTGTGCGTGTGTGCTCCCGTGTAACATGTCTCGGGCCAGCAACAGCAGCAGCAGCAGACTGGCTCGTCGCTTCCAAATCCGCCCGTAATTAATCTCCCTCAGTGACGAGGTGCATGTTCGGAGTGTGCCGGTGCACAGCTCGCTGCTCCGCGCTCGTTAACCCCGCAACCCCTGGCCGGCCCCCAGAGGCCGCCGCCCACCACCCGCTGGTCAAATGCCGCACTTGACAAATGCTCTCTCAGTCCTCTGTGAACTATTATTATAAATATATACACACACACCCTGGGTCCGACACTGTGTTGCAGCGCAGAACAATAGCGTTTTGTAGCATTTAGTGTGCGTAGCATATGACCTCACAGATGACGACGTGTAGAGAGAGCCGGAGGAGTCATGGTCACGTATGTGCTGCTGGGGCTCCGTGACACCGCAACTCACACACACACCCACACACACACACACACGCCTGAGGTCCGTGTGACTCACGGGAATCACATCCTCTCTCTCTCCTCCTCGCATCGGCACGCTTTCACCGGGCCGGATGCGTATTTCTGAGCACATTTGTATGCATTGATATGTGTGTGATATGATAATGTTGCAGAGAGAGAGGGAGGGAGAGAGAGAGAGACAGCGAGGGAGAGTGAGAGAGAGGGAGAGAGAGAGAGAGAGGGAGGGAGGGGGAGAGGGAGGGGGATAGAGGGAGGGAGAGAGAGAGAGAGGGAGGGATAGTGAGACAGAGAGAGGGAGAGAGAGAGGTAGAGAGGGATGGAGAGGTGGAGAGAGAGAGAGGGAGGGAGGGGGGGAGAGAGAGAGGGAGAGAGGGAGGGGGAGAAAGAGGGAGAGAGGGAGGAAGGGGAAGAGAGGGGGAGAGAGAGGGAGAGGTAGAGAAAGATTTAGAGAGGGAGGGAGAGGGGGAGAGAGATTTTTTAGATTTTTCAAAAGCTCTTTATTACAATCTTTAAGAACATACAAAAAACCCCATCAGATATTGCTGACAAAGTTGACTAAAACCAAGCAATGGAAAAAAAATGTAAATACATTTGCATTTTAGTCAGACGATCCTCTTAAAAAATGAACTGTACACAACGCACCATTGTAACACCATGTCTGTTCAAACGATTCAATGAATAAACGAGATCTTACTAAAACTGAAAAAACCAGTACAACGTCCGCATTAGGACGTCAATTCAATCTTTTTTTTTCTGCTAATATACGGAAATAGCCATCTTTGCTTGTCCAAGCAGGAAGTTAATTAGTTGGCACTTGCGACGTTGTTTCTTTACAAAAATCTGACTTGAAAATTTCTCTTTAAAATTAACAAAGAGCATCTCCATGACATCAAATAAAGGCCCCACACACTGCATAAAAGTATGGAATACAGTTTCCCTCATAAAACAAAAAGGGCACTCTTGATTTCAGGATTTAAAACAGAAACAAATGCATTAACTGCAATGGCACCATGCAGAATTCTCCACTGTAAATCCCCAGTTTTTTTTGTTAACGGTGACTTGTAAAGTGCTCTCCACTGTGGTTTAACAGTTTCCCCTATCTGCAAGACCTTACGCCAGGGTGTATCTGTTCTCCTGTCCAGAATCTTTTTGTTTAGGGTCTTAACACAAGCTTTATACAACATTTTGCTGGTTGCTTGGTTTGGACCCAAGAATGTCAAGTTATCACAATGTAAATATACACCTGTACATTCCATTAGCTTGGGAGACAGAGTCATGTTAGGAAAGGGATCCTTGCAGTCTGGACTGCATGCCCCAGTGAAGCAATCTCCCAGCTTCCGTAGTTGTCCTTTTGTTAGGGAAGCCCGCCATTTCTCCAGGATTTGGGCAACCGTGCGGATGGATCTCACCCCCAAGTGATCTGCTACTTTTGCGCTATTCCCAAGGTCTGGTCCAGCCAACCTCAGCAAACCACCTAAAGTTGTGACTCCAGACCTGAGGAGATAAAAAGTCAATGCAGGAAGGGACTTCTCCTTTAACGCGACCTAAACCCGACACTATCGCAACTAACACGTGTCTTCTCCGTATCTCCAGTATCGCCGCTTGGGGGAAAGCTGCTGTAGGAATCCCAACGTAGTCTCTCAGGTCCCGCGTCTGACTCCACAGAGGCTGGTGCTATGTCTGCCACCTCCGCCTCTCCACTTCAAAACCCCCCGAGTTCAAGGTGTCCGGCTGATTTATTGACTCCGCGGAGTCAGTGCACATTCACACAGGTCGCTCACAGGACATCGCCGGCAAGCAGACCAAACATCCATAGACGACAGTCTGATGGAATTGGAGGAGGACAGTGCTCCAAAAAAGAAAACAGCCCTGTGTCAATACAAATAATAAAAAGGAAGACACCCTCAGTGGCGTCAGTGATGCTGAGAGTGAGAGTGATTGATCTGACTGCAGCGTGACGTGCAGTCTACGTCAGAGTGGCTTCACCAGCCACGTCTACAGCGTGGAGGACATTAGATCGTTTCTGAAGGAAACAAAACATGGTCGAAAATGTTCGTATAGATGATTTTTTTCCTGATGTTGAGCAGTTCTACACAAAAACGAGGTCATTTATGAGTGACGGCTGCTTTACTGAACAGGAGGTCTACCGGCTGAGGAAAATACTCACCAAGCTGAACGCTTTTATGAATACGAGTGGTGACATTGTTGAGGCCTAATTTTGCATATTCCACGATGATTGTAGTCATACAGCTTTTATTCTCTTATTTATTTATCTTCGGTGAAATCTGCATAAATAAGAGAGGTGTTTTGTTTGAGACAATAAGACAGAAAGCGTTTGACGTTGTGTTTCTACAAGAAACACATTCTGATGCAATCAATGCAGTTGACTGGTCAAGAGTTTGATGGTTTGTCCATTATGAGTCACAACACAACAAATAGTGGTGGGGTTGCTATTTTATTTTCAAGATAATTTACTCCCTTATCCTATCAAGTGGAGGAAATTGTTAAAGGAAGACTGCTACAAGTTAAAGCACAAGTTGAAAATGTTGTTTTTATATTTCTGTGTGTTTATGCACCTAATCAAGCAGTTGACCGAATGATCTTTTAAAATATTTTAGACAACACACTACAGAGTTGTGATTCTGAGGATTTTTTACTTCTAGGAGGGGATTTTAACTGTACGGAAAATGCAATTGATAGGAATCATGTCGAGCCGCACATGCCCTCTCACAGGCGGCTCATTGAGTTAAAGAATTCCCATGATATTGCTGATATTTGGAGGAATTTTCATATGGGTCAGAAGAAATATACAGCATTTAGCCTTTTTAGGAACTGTTTTATTATTCCAGTTGGTTTTTCAGATCACTGTTTAGTGGTTTGTTCTTTAGCTTTAAGCTCAGTTAAGACAAAAAGTGCTTACTAGCATTGTATTACCAATTTACTAGCTGATTGTCATTTTAAGGATTTTTTTGATACTTTTGGGATGATTTTAGAAACACAAAATCTTCTTTTCAGTCACTGCAGCAATGGTGGGATTTTGCTAAGGTGCAAATACAACAATTATGCAAAGAATACACTGTCAATGTCACAAGGAACATAACCCAGTCTATGAAATCATTAGAAAAAGAAATTATTGAGCTTCAGGAATTAGCTGAAAACACTGATAGTCAGACTCACACTGAAAGTCTTAAACTTAAAAGAAAATCATTGGCCGACCTGCTAGAAATAAAAGCACAGGGAGCTCTGGTCAGGTCCCGCTTTCAAAGTGTGGAGCTGATGGATGCACCATCAAAATTATTTTTTAATTGAGAAAAAAAGAATGGCCAAAGAAGAGTTATTCACTCTCTATGCTCCAAAGATGGTTTTCTCTTGTCTGACTGTGCTGAAATACGCAGGAGAGCAGTTAGCTTCTATGAGGAGCTGTACAAGAGTGAGGTTTCACAGGACCAGGCAGATGGCAGTGTCTTCTTAATAACTTACCTCAGGTGTCCACAGAGGCCAATGCAGACCTTGGTAGGGCTTTGACCCTAGAGGAACTGCATAGAGCCCTCCAGAGCATGGAGTGTGGTAAAGCACCAGGGTCAGATGGTCTTCCCATTGACTTTTACAAAGTGTTTTTGCCCGAAATGGGTCAAGATATACTGAATGTACTTGGTGACAGCCTAGCCAAGGGGCGGATGCCGCTGAGCTGCCGTAGAGCGGTACTCACCCTGCTGCCAAAAAAAGGTGACCTGAATGACATAAAGTCATGGAGGCCTGTGTCAATCCTATGCACTGAATATAAACTGCTATCTAAAGCGTTGGCTAATAGATTGAGTGATGTTTTGGAACAGGTCATCCATCCTGACCAGACCTACTGTGTGCCCGGCAGGTTAATCCATAACAATATTTCTTTTATCAGAGATGTATTGGACATAGGTAAGCTTTTTAATCTGGAGTTTGGACTAGTTTCTATAGACCAAGAAAAAGCTTTCGATACACCTATTTGTGGAGTGTTTTAGCAGCTTTTGGTTTTAGTCCTTTTTTTATTGACAAAATAAGAGTTATGTATTGTGACGTTGAAAGTGTACTCAAAGTTAACGGTGACTTGTGTGCTCCTTTTAAAGTAAATCGGGGTGTTAGACAAGGATGTGCGTTATCCGGCATGTATATGTACTTTGTCAATAGAGCCTCTTTTAATCAGGTTAAGGAATGAACTGCAAGGGGTGGCTATTCCAAATTGTCAAAATGTCTGCATATTCTGACGGTGTAGTTGTGTTTGTTAAAGACCAGAGGGATGTAAATGTAATGTTGAACATATTTGAAGAATTTAGAGTTAGTTGCTCTGCAAACGTCAACTGGTCTAAAAGTATGGCTATGCTGGTCGGGAAGTGGTCTGGTGGTGAGCCAATTCTCCCAGATGGACTAGATTGGACCAGGGAGGGTTTTAAATACCTTGGTGTATTCTTAGGGGATGAAATGTTTTTACAGAAGAACTTTGAAGGTGTTATTGAAAAAATAAAGGGACGCCTTGACAAATGGAAGTTTTTAATACATAAAATGTCATATAGGGGGCGTGTTCTGATCATCAATAATCTGGTAGCACCATCCCTCTGGCATAGGCTAGCTTGTGTGGATCCTCCAACACACCTGCTGTCAAAAATCCAAACAGTCTTGGTCAACTTCTTCTGGGACAATCTGCACTAGGTACCACAGAACGTTTTATATCTGCCGAAGGAGGAAGGTGGGCATGGACTTGTTAATCTACAAAGTAGAACAGCTGCCTTTCGCCTTCAGTTTGTACAGCGTCTGCTCACAGAGCCAGTGGACTCAGGTTGGAAGGCTGCGGCTTGCGACATTTTACAAACTTTTGATGGGCTGGGACTGGACAGAACATTATTTACTTAAGAAGATTCCCTGTGTTTTATCGTAATGTTTTTAAGGTATGGTACATAGAGAACTCTGCAGTTCTTTATACTGGTTTTTAAAGGAACCCCTGATAGATGGCTCAATTCTGGACATAAGCCAGGAGAAGTCCCTTCCTGCCATTTTGGCACGGGGAGCTGTGGATGATTGATCATGTGATTTAGAGATCTAATTCAATTTGAAGGCAGTGTCCATGGCGGACTTAGGTAGAGCTCACCTAGAATGTACTCCGACTCTCTGTGATTACCCCCACCACTACCACCACCACCTCCACCACCACCACCTACACTACCACCACCACCTCCACCTCCACTACCCCCACCACCACCACCACCACCTCTACCCCCACCTACATCTCCTCCACCACCACCCACCTGGGGAACAGAACGAGCAGAGTGAAAATATGCATTAAAAGGATTTCAAGATTCCAAATTGAAATGAGAAACGTTGCGATGAGAAATCTCCCAGTGTACTTATCCTAACGCCTCACAGCCTCACTCCATTTCATCCTTAAGCGTTCGAGCTTTCAATCATTTACCATATCTGGACAGTTTCGGTTCAATACGGCATGAAAAATAGCGTCCTGGCAGAGAATTAACAAGGTGGAGAAATCTCCCGGAGCCATATTGAGGTCACCGCCCCGTTGTCTGCGTGTGTGTGTGTGTGTAGCGCCGGGTTCCCCCCTCGCCGGAGAACGTTCCATAATTCATCCTGCTTAACCAGCCACCCGAACGCAGCGGAGCCACACAGAACCGCCCAGAACTGGACGCTGACGGAGAACGCAGCGCCGGTTCCATGATGATGAGGGTTAACCGCCGCAGTGAAACGAGAAATAGAGAATGTAGAAATAGAGGAATAGAGAAATAGAGGAGAAGAGGAATAGAGAGCAGTGTCAGGTGAGCGGTTGTGGCGTGGCTGCATTATGCATCAAATTGGTGGTTACAGAACGGACACTTATCTTCCTCTACTCCCTCCCTCCCTCTGTTTTCTCTCTCTCCCTCTCTCTCTCTCTCTCTCTCTCTCTCTCTCTCTGTATCACTCTCCCTCCCCCCCCTCCATCTCTCTCTCTCTCTCCCTTTCCCTCCCTCTCTCTCTCTCTCTCTGTGCGCATGTGCTGAGTGATTGGGCGGAGCCGAGTGTGGTGAGTGAGCGTGTTGAGCCGTGGCCGCCATGCCCAGAGCTAATGAGCTTTCATTCTAACTTTTCTTTCTTTCCTTATATCTTATGCTTTACTCTTAGTGCTTTATATTTTGTGTTTTTGGTTTAATAGTGTGGTGTAGTATATAGTGTGTTTGTAGTGTTTGTAGGACGTCTGCTTCCAGCGTGGTGCTGGGAGCATGGCGGTCCCAGGTGTTACGGGCTGCTTCGAGCAGCTCACCCGGCGTCATGCTGTTAAAGTAGCATCGACGGCCAGCGTGGAGCAGTGTAGTCTGCTAGTAGGACAGATCGTGGGTCATGGCAATTTAGTGTCAGCCGCCCACATGAATAATGCCATCGTTCT
>PIJE02002674.1:15000-28849 GCA_002895965.2 Coryphaenoides rupestris
CGGAACCCCAGCAACGGCCTCAGCTGTCGGCCTCAGACCTAATCCCCTCCATATGGATTGTTTACCTCGAGACAATGCGGCTCGACGGCAATTAAGCCACGCGGTGGTCGGGTGAATAGCGCGGCGCTGGAGGCTAGGCTAGGCTACGCTTGGCGGTTAATCTCTCCATCCCACCCAGAACGGGGGGGAGGGGTTATGGTGGGGGGCGGGTGAACAGTCATGGCTTCCTGTTCACCCCCAGGAACACACAACCACCACCGCATGTTTGGTGGTTCTGCGGACGCACAAAACAGAAACAGAACACAACGGGCCAAAGAACCTGTCTACCATCCACTCTAAATGTTTAATATCGCCCTCGGAGAGAGAGAGAGAGAGAGAGAGAGGGAGAGGGAGACGGAGAGGGAGAGGGAGAGGGAAGAGAGAGAGCGGGGGGAGAGAGAGGAGGCTCACTGTGAAATGTCTTGGATGGGCCAATATTGGAGCTTCCGCGCACGCCCTCATCCAGACATAGAGGTTCATTTTTACTCTCTCTGTCTCTCTCTCTCTCTCTCTCTCTCTCTCTCTCTCTCTCTCTCTCTCTCTCTCTCTCTCCCAGAAGATGGGGGAAGTGCTGGTCAGGGCAGTTTTCTGAGCACCACGGCTCCCGCTCCGTGCATGACGGAGCGCCATCCTATTGTCTGTAGAAAGCGGCGCCGTGGCGATGGAGCCTAAATGAGGTCAATAATGGCTGCTGCTCGGTCCCTGGGGTCCGGCCTGTTTAAACATCGATTCTCTGCTTGACTGGGGACAGGCTGGGGGGTGGAGGAGAGGCGTGGGGGAGGAGGAGGGCTGGGGGGTGGAGGAGGAGAGGCTGGGAGGGGGAGGGAGGCGGAGGAGGAGGAGGAGGCGGGGGGTGGAGGAGAGGCTGGGGGTGGAGGAGGAGAGGCTGGGGGGTGGAGGAGGCGGGGCTGGAGGAGGGAGAGGAGGCGGGGCTGGATGGAGGAGAGGCGGGGCTGGATGAGGAGGGGTGGGCTGGATGGAGGAGAGGCGTGGCTGGAGAGGAGGGGGGTGGAGGGAGGAGAGGTGGTGGTGGAGGAGGAGGTGGTGGAGGAGGAGGTGGAGGTGGAGGAGGAGGTGAGGTGGAGGGAGAGGTGGAGGTGGAAGTGGTGGTGGATGTGATGGTGGAGGAGGTGGTGGAGGAGGTGGTGGAGGTGGAGGAGAGTTGTATGGAGGAAGGTGGAGGATGGAGGATGGATCTGGAGGTGTAAAAATAAAAAAGCAGCGACATTGAGAAAAACAACCCTACCCACGACCCCACCCACCTCCACCCACCCCACCTCAGTGGATCCAGAACACCAACACCGCGTTCCTTTTTCAATAAAAAGGAATAAAAAGTGGGAGACAAAAGGAATATAACCTAGAAACATAAAGTTATTGAAATCACTAAGATACAAAGCCTCTGCCAGTATCCCAATATCTATATATACAGTATATATATATATATATACCTGTATATATATATATATATACTGTAAATACTGTATATCCTAGAGTAATTTAGCGACTTACCAGGCGGTAGATAAAGACTGAGAGACTCGCTGGCTGTCGGGGAGTCAAGACGGTGTTTAGTGAAGTTCTGAGCAGGACGGTGGAGGATATATGAGGTGAGACAGACGTACTGACCCTGGAGACAAGCTGCTAGGAGTTCCTGAACAATAGCTGGCCAACCACAAGTCTGCCCTCGCTGCTGGCCCTCACACACACACACACACACACACACACACACTCTCACACACACACGGACACACACACACACACACACACACACACACAGACACACACACACGGACACACACACACACACACACACACACACACACACACACACACACACACACACACACACACACACACACACACACACACACACACACACACACACACACACACACACACACACACACACACACACACAACACACAGACACACACTCACACACAGTCACACAAGCACACGTACAACAGACCTATAATGAAGGATGGGAGAGGAGGAAGGGGGGGGCTCTGTGATTGGTGGGGGGGGGGGGGAGGTGGGGGGAGAAGGAATGAAAGAGCAGAGAGACCCCTGAGTAGAGAATGTTTAATTCAAGTCAAGGCCGACCTTGTTATTAGCGCCCCCCACCGCCGCCATGCCCTCCACCCGCCCCCACCCCCCCCCTTTCATCACCCGCAGGAGGAGGGGCTCTCTGCGGCAGTCTCTCCTCACCTGTACGCTCCTGGAGCCTTTCTATCCCTGCTCTGACTTCCAGGAGCCTGGGGAGGCGAGGGGGGGAGGGAAGGGGGAGAGTTACGTCTGTATAAGTCTCCGCCTTCCCAGCAACGCGAGCACAACAAGAACAATGGCGGACTACATCGATACGAGTGATCTTGTTTTTGTAATTGTATATTTTGTTACTACCTGTTCTGTCATAACTCAAATAAAAACTGAATCTTATTTGTTTCTCTGTTCTTTAAGTTATACTGAAGCCGGAACATGTTAACAAAATGTTTATTTAGAAAAACAATGCTGCTCCGTTAATTCGCGGTTCTGATGGGGGGGGGGGGGGTGCTCCGTTAATTTGCGGTTCTTGATTGGGGGGGGGGGGGGTGCTCCATTAATTGGTGGGGACATGTCCCCAGCGTCCCCCACTAAATTTCTACGCCCATGCTCGGTACCATGCGCGCAGTTCTATTAAACATCCATAACGACAACTCGGTTGCATCTCTTTATTTCCAATATTCCTTGGCTAAGAATATTACAAGGTTGACGTTGCGTTGCCAAAAGTGGTATCGGTGCGGTTGTATCAGAGTAGTCACTTCCATTGTCGGGGTTTGTTGTGAAATGGGAGCTCAGAAAGTTTTTGGCGGACTTGCTAATCCCGCCCCCAGCCCGGCCCCCAGCCTCTGACGTAGTCGGTTCTTAGTTGGTTCAAGTCTGGGCCCAGCAAAGAGTTGGGGCCAAGAACGAACCAGTTTTTTTGGGCCGGGAGCCGGTTCTTTTGTCCTGTCGAAACAGGAAAGAAACTGGTTCGTTTTAAGGGCTACTGGCTCCGGAACCCGGCCCTGGAAAATTGCCTTGGTGGAAAAAAGCCCCCCCCAGTGCAGGGGGCGCCGGGTGCCTGCTTCAACCCGGTTGCGGGTTGATGAGGCCGAGGGCGGGACAATATCAAAGCCCGACATGTACCCGATGACTCTACCACAAGGTCAGGTCGTCCAAATAGTGGAACCAGGTATCAGAATGGCAGGAGTTCTGTGGCGGACAAAACTTGCTCTGCGTAGTGGGTTGTATGCAGGGCGCGGGTCTTTACATTTAAGACAAAAGGTAGGCAATGCCTTGGGGCCTCCCAAACCTGCAGGGGCCCCCAACCAGCTGCCCCCTCCCCAATCAGCAGGGGCTCGGGGGGCCTCCGGCCAGTAGCCCCCCACCATTGTCTTTGTAAATTTATAATTGTGTATTTCGAAACAGAAAATAAAGAAAAAAACAATGAAAAAAAATACAAAAAAATATCAGAATGCCCAAATCGTATTATCTGCCCCCCTCCCCTTCGTGTTATAATGGACTATTCCATGAGTGATCATGACCGCGAAAAGACGAAAGACAGCAGCCAGGAAGTGAAGTGCTACGGTTTGTTTATGAAAGAGACGTGCGGTCGGAGTTCTGGTAAAATGAAGCGTAATTATCCAAGCGGGTCTAATAAGAGGAAAAAGCGAGAAGAAACTAAAAGATGAACGCCACACGACCAAAGTTAACAAGTTTTTTTTTACTGTGTCACCACCGGTTGGACACAAATAATAACGTTAATGTCGAGGAACACGTCGTTGCAGACTCAGAGCCTGAGGAGCTAGCCCTATGTTGTGGCGAAAATGAGGAGCTATCCGCTGTTCCCGAGTCCGATAGTGCAGACAACCCAGTAGAGTTGGTGGAAGAGCTACCATTGACTGATGAAGACGAAGATGTGGTGGTGAGTTCTTCTGACCACGAAAGTGATGTTGAAGTTGAACTAGTGGAAGATGACCCGTTAATAATTACCATTACATCAACCTCACTCCCATACACTCACTCTCTACTAGTCCAACTAAGTTCTCTCTCTCACTCACTCACTCTCTCTCTCTCCCACTAACTCACTCCCTCACTCACACACACACACACACACACACACACACACACACACACACACACACACACACACACACACACACACACACACACAAATAATTCATCTTTGCAAACCCTCACTCTCTCCCCATCTCCGCCCCCTTCCTCTCACACACCAGACTACTACTGTAGCTGAGCATACATTTTTAGTATTTTTTTGTAACACATTGCACAGTAATTTGTTGTTATTGTTATATTGTAATTTCATAATTGCAATCTCATTAACTCTTTCTCTTTTTCTCACTCACACACTCTCTCTCACACTCAGACACACACACACACACACACACACACACACACACACAAACAGACACAACAACAACATACACTAATCTTTTGCAAACCCTCACTTTATCCCCATCTCAATCCCTTCCTCTCGTAAACACTTTGTATACTACTGTTGTATGACTGTTTGCAGACTTATACAGACGTACAGTGACGTAATGACGTGGGGGCGGGTTGGCTCTCGAGGCTCTCTAGCCGGTGGAAAAGCAAACCGGTTTTTAAGTTGAACCAGCTCCGAACTGGCAATAGCACCAGCCCAGAACCAGCTCTCGATTCACTTTGGTGGAAAGGCCCTATGGGTGAAGCGGGTACCGCGGCACCGGCTCCGGGTGAAGTGGGCACCGTGGCTCCGGGTGAAGCGGGTACCGCGGCACTGGCTCCGGGTGAAGTGGGCACCGCGACTCCGGGTGAAGCGGGTACCACGGCACCGGCTCCGGGTGAAGTGGGCACCGCGGCTCCGGGTGAAGCGGGTACCACGGCACCGGCTCCGGGTGATGCGGCACCGGGTGAAGCGGGCACCGAGACACCACCACTAGTCACCGCAGACCGCCCCTCCCCTGCCCCCCCACGCTGTTCAATTACAGACGCGTCTGATTTCTCCCGCTTCTCTGGGCGTGGATCAGGTGTCCCATTCGACCACAGCCAAAGCACTTCACCACTCCGGTTGATGCATATATGATATAATTAACATCGTCCTTAACATTCAGGGTCAGGTCCAATTCATCTTTGTTGTCCTTTAAGACAATATACACAAATCTCGTGAATGACACAACATGTTTTAAGAGGGGAGATTTACTGGACAGTGGTATCATCTTAATTGGTGATACTAATTTGCCATGACCAGAGAGTGCTTGTTCCAACACCTCGTTTTTAATAAATGGCGGTACATTTGCCAAGGTGACTTTTTTCGAAGGGGGTTGACAGAGGGAGGGCAGGGGTGAACACACCGTCAATTACGACTCCCTTCTCAACTACATTTGCCATTTCCACAGTTTTAAAGAACAGAACGATGGCATTGTTCATGCGGGCAGCTGACACTATATTACCATGACCCACGATCTGTCCCTAACCAGCAGACTACAACTGCTCCAACGCTGGCCGTCGACGCTACTTTAACAGCATGACGCCGGGTGAGCTGCTCGAAGCAGCCCGTAACACCTGGGACCGCCATGCTCCCACGCTGGAAGCAGACGTCCTACGAACACTATAAACACACTATACACCACACAACACTATTCAACCCAAAACACATAATATAAAGCACTAAGAGTAAAGCATAAGATATAAGGAAAGAAAGAAAAGTTAGAATGAAAGCTCATTAGCTCTGGGCATGGCGGCCACGGCTCAACACGCTCACTACACCACACTCGGCTCCGCCCCCACTTCACTCAGCACATGCGCACAGAGAGAGAGAGAGAGAGAGGAGGGAAAGGGAGAGAGAGAGAGAGATGGAGGGGGAGGGAGGGAGAGTGATGACAGAGAGAGAGAGAGAGAGAGAGAGAGAGAGAGAGAGAGAGGAGGACGAGGAGAGAGAGAGAGAGAGGAGGAGAGAAAAACAGAGGGAGGGAGGAGTAGAGGGAAGATAAGGTCCGTTCTGTAACCACCAATTTGGATGCATAATGCAGCCACGCCACAACCGCTCACCTGACACTGCTCTCTATTCCTCTTCTCCTCTATTCCTCCATTCCTCTATTTTCTACTTCTCTATTATCTCGTTTCACTGCGGCGGTTGACCCTCATCATCATGGAACCGGCGCTGCGTTCTCCGTCAGCGTCCGGTTCTGGGCGGTTCTGTTGTGGCTCCGCTGCGTTCGGGTGGCTGGTTAAGCAGGAATGAATTAATGGAACGTTCTCTGGCGAGGGGGGGGAACCCGGCGCTACACACACACACACACGCCGACAACGGGGGCTGTGACCTCAATATGGCTCGGGAGATTTCTCCACCTTGTTAATTCTCTGCCAGGACGCAATTTTTCATGCCGTATTGAACCGAAACTGTCCAGATATGGTAAATGATTGAAAGCTCGAACGCTTAAGGATGAAATGGAGTGAGGCTGCGAGGCGTTAGGAATAAGTACACTGGGAGATTTCTCATCGCAACGTTTCTCATTTCAATTTGGAATCTTGAAATCCTTTTAATGCATATTTTCACTCTGCTCGTCTCTTCCCCAGGTGGGTGGTGGTGGAGGTGATGTAGGTGGGGGTAGAGGTGGTGGTGGTGGTGGTGGGGGGTAGTGGAGGTGGAGGTGGTGGTGGTAGTGTAGGTGGTGGTGGTGGAGGTGGTGGTGTAGTGGTGGGGGTAATCACAGAGAGTCGGAGTACATTCTAGGTGAGCTCTACCTAAGTCCGCCATGGACACTGCCTTCAAATTGAATTAGATCTCTAAATCACATGATCAATTCATCCACAGCTCCCCGTGCCAAAATGGCGGAGGGAGAGGGCAGCCTTTCCTCCTCAGTCTTAAGATGAGTCCAGCTCCATTATGGATGCAGCACAGAGTGAGAAAGCCAGGCCTGAACGCCTTTGTTTGTGCAGCTCTACAGCGCTGGAGATAGTTGGTGGGACAGCAACCAATCCACAACCGGACATCCGGTGTACAGTACGTGTGCAACAAACTAGCAGGAGTAAACCGAAGCACAGTGGGTGTGTTCAGAGCAAAATGGCGGGTTCCGGTGATGGAATTTGGGGAACGTTAGGAACCGAGGCTGACAGTCAACAGACATTATAACACACACACAACTCCGACCGAATGTTCCGTTGAAAGACGCCAGACAAACGCGCCTGTGCAGGCGAGTGAGTGGTGTGTTTCTTACTGTGTGTGTACGTGTGTGTGCGTGTGTGTGTGTGTGTGTATTCCATGTGTGCGATGGTGCATGCTGGGACGGCGTGCTGTGTGCTGTGCGTCCTCGGCAGACTGCAAGCTTTCTCGTCGCTCATCTCCCTCCGCACGCACCTGTGCCCCCCCCCCCCCCTCCCCCCAACGCCTCCGGGGCAACGGGTCGCTGGTTAATCACAGGCTCCGCCTCCTCACGCCTCCTCACACCACGCCGCTGGTGGTGGTGACGTGATGCTCGGATGCTCAGATGGGCCGACTACGGAAAATAACAAACTATAAAATAAAAGAGTTTAAGCAGTAATGCGGCACTTCTAACGTCGTATTCCTCTGCATTGTTTCGCTGTCGTTTTATCTAATTAGTGGGAATCATCTCGTCTCGTCAAAACGTTCGGTTTGTTTCTTCAAATGTCACACCTGCGATCGCCTGATGATTTAAACGCTCGGGGCGGTGATTTCATTACACTGCGTCACGCTTTGATTGTCACGATTAAATATTTCTCCACCCCCTGCTCCTCTTACCCCCACCATCCACCACCGCCCACCAACACAACCCACCAGCACCACCCGTTCCCCTGGGCGGCTTCTTAAAACACCGGCAGCCGAGCATTACGGCAATTACCTGTCTTTTGAATGTGGCGGTGGAAACGGCGTAGAAGCTCGCCAGCCTTCGCCAAACGAGCGTCGGGGTCGTGGCGAACCATCTGACCTCCGGGCTCAGAAGGTGACTCCTCTATTATTCAGAGAGGAGAGGAACACAAGTGAGAGTTTGCTTTGTGTGAAGCCCACAGAACAGCGAAGGGACAGTCTTACCAAACCGTTGTCCTTTTAAACCAAACTAAACCGGAAACCGATGCATTTGATGCAAATAGCGAGCCGCTCTTCAACGTGTCTTCTACAAGCCCGTGGACCTGAACTCTGCTGCCCCTTAAACGATGCCTTCCTCCAGAGATTATTCACCCAAAGCGTTCACATTTATTTTATTTTCAAACAATGCAGGAGGAGGCAGTGGCAAGGAAAGAGAGAGAGAGAGAGAGAGAGAGAGAGAGAGAGAGAGAGAGATGAGACAGAGACAGACAGAGACAGGCAGAGAGACAGAGAGACAGAGACACAGAGACACAGAGACACAGAAACAGAGAGAGAGAGACAGAGACAGAGAGAGAGGTGGGGAGAGAGAGTCCTCTTCCTCCTCCTCCTCCTCCTCCTCCGAGGCAGCTAGCAAACTACCAAGCTCACAGTAAATAGTCAGGGAAGCTAAGGGGACATTTCATGACAGTTATGCGTCCATAATATACCTCATAATGTACAGTATGAGGACACGTCTTCATACCTTGAATGTGATCACCTCATAGAAACATGGCTGACTCCTAGGACTGCACTTATCTGTTTGCTCTCTTGACAACGATGCTCAATGTTGTGATAATGTTAGGACAGTGCTGCATTACAGGGACGGTGTGTGTGTGTGTGTGTGTGTGTGTGTTAGGGTAGGTGGGCTGTGTGTGTGTGTGTGTGTGTGTGTGTGTGTGTGTGTGTGTGTGTTAGGGTAGGTGGGGTGTGTGTGTGTTGTGTGTGTGTGTGTGTGTGTGTGTGTGTGTGTGTGTGTGTGTGTTAGAGAGAGAGAGAGAGAGAGAGAGAGAGAGAGGGAGAGAGAGAAAACAGAGGGAGGGAGGGAGTAGAGGAAGATAAGTGTCCGTTCTGTAACCACCAATTTGATGCATAATGCAGCCACGCCACAACCGCTCACCTGACACTGCTCTCTATTCCTCTTCTCCTCTATTTCTCTATTCCTCTATTTCTACATTCTCTATTTCTCGTTTCACTGCGGCGGTTAACCCTCATCATCATGGAACCGGCGCTGCGTTCTCCGTCAGCGTCCAGTTCTGGGCGGTTCTGTGTGGCTCCGCTGCGTTCGGGTGGCTGGTTAAGCAGGATGAATTATGGAACGTTCTCCGGCGAGGGGGGAACCCGGCGCTACACACACACACACACGCAGACAACGGGGCGGTGACCTCAATATGGCTCCGGGAGATTTCTCCACCTTGTTAATTCTCTGCCAGGACGCTATTTTTCATGCCGTATTGAACCGAAACTGTCCAGATATGGTAAATGATTGAAAGCTCGAACGCTTAAGGATGAAATGGAGTGAGGCTGTGAGGCGTTAGGATAAGTACACTGGGAGATTTCTCATCGCAACGTTTCTCATTTCAATTTGGAATCTTGAAATCCTTTTAATGCATATTTTCACTCTGCTCGTTCTGTTCCCCAGGTGGGTGGTGGTGGAGGAGATGTAGGTGGGGGTAGAGGTGGTGGTGGTGGTGGTGGGGGTAGTGGAGGTGGAGGTGGTGGTGGTAGTGTAGGTGGTGGTGGTGGAGGTGGTGGTGGTAGTGGTGGGGGTAATCACAGAGAGTCGGAGTACATTCTAGGTGAGCTCTACCTAAGTCCGCCATGGACACTGCCTTCAAATTGAATTAGATCTCTAAATCACATGATCAATCATCCACAGCTCCCCGTGCCAAAATGGCGGAGGGAGAGGGCAGCCTTTCCTCCTCAGTCTTAAGATGAGTCCAGCTCCATTATGGATGCAGCACAGAGTGAGAAAGCCAGGCCTGAACGCCTTTGTTTGTGCAGCTCTACAGCGCTGGAGATAGTGGTGGGACAGCAACCAATCCACAACCGGACATCCGGTGTACAGTACGTGTGCAACAAACTAGCAGGAGTAAACCGAAGCACAGTGGGTGTGTTCAGAGCAAAATGGCGGGTTCCGGTGATGGAATTTGGGGAACGTTAGGAACCGAGGCTGACAGTCAACAGACATTATAACACACACACAACTCCGACCGAATGTTCCGTTGAAAGACGCCAGACAAACGCGCCTGTGCAGGCGAGTGAGTGGTGTGTTTCTTACTGTGTGTGTACGTGTGTGTGCGTGTGTGTGTGTGTGTGTATTCCATGTGTGCGATGGTGCATGCTGGGACGGCGTGCTGTGTGCTGTGCGTCCTCGGCAGACTGCAAGCTTTCTCGTCGCTCATCTCCCTCCGCACGCACCTGTGCCCCCCCCCCCTGCCCTTATAGATTCTGAATGAGTGCTGAACTGCGCTGAACCCCAGGCTGCCGCTTCCCACCACAGCACTGCGTCGCAGCTAGCTCTGGCTCATAGCTATTCAGGCCGAAGGCAACCAGCAGCCAGGAACACCAACGGTGTCCTCATTGGACCGAGCGCAGCGGCTTAAAAATAACCTGGAATGCAGTCGTGTGGAGTGTGTGTGTGTGTGTGTGGTTGGCGGCTGGTTGAAGCAGCCTCACCTGTCCCGGGTAGTTAGTCTGCAGCTGGGTGGGGCTGCACACCTGAGGTGCATCGGCTAATCAGCGCACCACAGGCTAAATAAAGCTGCCATCACTGCATGCACACACACACACACTCAGACGAACGCTAGACCTCTGGGTGGCAGTGAGGGAGACACTCAGACAACAACAACAACAACAACAACAACAACAACAACAACAACAACAACAACAGAGACATGGTCCACGTCCGTCGGATAATTCTCTGCATCCTCCCCAGCTCGTTATGTTATTTAACATCACATTTGGAGCGCACTAATGATTCCATTTTAGGCACTCGCCATTAGAGGGTAATTACTACACGCCGCAAAGTGTGTCGTTTACTCAGAGAGTATGAAGAGCCAGCCCCCCTTTAATCAATTAATTTAATCTATGAGCGGGGAGGGGGGAGGGCGGGGAGGGAGTATGGGGATGGGTGTCTTGTGTTCGAGTCACAAGGTGATCATTTGAAAAATTCCCATCAACCGAGGGCTGTTTTATGTTTTAATGAAGCTACCTATTAGGATCGCTCTCCGCTATTCATGTAATTAGGTCTGATTGGTTTGTCAGCATCTTAGGGAACGGTATCTCATGAAATATATCCCCGTCTCCATGGCAATTATGAAACAAAATCATTAAGATAGAGAAACGGCGGGTCAATGTCGCAAATTGCGTTTTGATGGCAGCGTGTGCACGTGTGTGCGTGTGTGCGTGTGTGTGTGTGTGCGCGTGTGTGTGCACGTGTGTGTGCGCGTGTGTGTGCACGTGTGTGCGTGTGTGTGTGTGCGCGTGTGTGTGTGCACGTGTGTGTGCGCGTGTGCACGTATCTGACACTGTCTTGTCAGAAGGGAACAAAGGGTACTTTATCTTTCAATATGACTAATCAGCTCTTTCTCTCTCTCTCTCTCTCTCTCTCTCTCTCTCTCTCTCTCTCTTTCTCTCTCCCTATCCCTCTCTCTCTCTTTCTCTCTCCCCCCCACTCACCCTCCGTCTATCTCCCTCTTTTCTCTCCTCTCCCTCTCCCTCTCCCTCCTGCGCTCTCTCTTCCGCTCTCCCTCTCATGCCCTCTCTCCTCTCCCTCTCTCCCTCCCCCTCTCTCTCTCTCCCCCCCCCCCCCCACCCCCTGGCGCCTCCGGCAGGCCGTGAGGAGATATCGTGGAGGAAGATGACCTCTCCCAGGCCCCTGCTCTTCCTCCTGTACGTCACGCTGTCCCTCAGCCTGAAGGTGGTGTCCAAGCGAGGCTCAGGTAGGTCACCCCCCACCCTCCCCCGGTGTGTGTTTGTGAGTGTCTGTGTGTGTGTGTGTGTGTGTGTGTGTGTGTGTGTGTGTGTGTGTGTGTGTGTGTGTGTGTAAAAACTACATTCGTGTGCAGAGAGGAATGTTATTTACTCTGGTTTCTTCGCATTATCTCTGTTTTCTAGGTTGTCTGTTTTGTGTGTGTGTATGTGTGTGTGTGTGTGTGTGTAGTTTGTAGTTGTGTGTAGTTGTGTGTAGCTGTGTGTGTGTAGTTGTGTGTTGGTTGGCTGCAGCCGATCGAATTCAAAGCGCAGATACAGAGCGACATTATTTCCCTGCTCTATCAGTCAGAGCCCAGCAGCAGATATCTGTGTGTGTCCGTGTGGAATAACTCATGCTTATGAGTTATGATTTGAGTCGGCTAAGTGTTTTCGGATGAGTCTGTGAAGAGTCAGCGCTTCGTGTTTGAATGTTTTCAGAAGCAGAAGGGTTGAAAAAAACACGCCTGCCAGCTAATTAGCCGCGTTCTAGTCCATACGGAGAGATTGACGGCAACCAAATGATGCCGTCAGTCTGCCGCGGGGTCCAGCGGGGTTCACGTGGAACTCATCTGGCTCTAAATGGCACCAAATTGAGCATCAATTGTGCACAAATGCAAAAGGTCAAAAGAGGAAAATGGATGAGAGTGAGGAGAGCTGAGATCTAAACTTTGTTCATGAGGAGAATGGATAAAGGCTCTCCATGGAGAGACCAGCGGCCAACCACAGAGCGGAAAACCTCCTCAGGGCTGAGTGTGGTAATATCCAGCAGCTCCATAGACAGAGTTAGTTAAGCCCGGGTGAGTTACTGTCATTATAGGTGACCTGATGTAGAGCGAAGCAAGACTGTGTGCTGTGAATCACAATCACATTCTGACAACATCCCCAAATATCCAAGGTCTCATTGTGCATTTATGAGGGTGTACGTGCACGTGTGTGCGTGTGCATGTGTGTGCGCGCGTGCGTGTGTGTGTACAGAGTCTGTAAATCAGCGTGTGTGTGTGTGTGTGTGTGTCTGCGAGCGGTGTTTACAGCGGACATGAGGAGGCTATCTGGGAGGTTCTAAGCTGTGACCTTTCTCTAAAGGTTTCCTAAAGACTACGAGACAGAGCCCAAAGGGCAGCAGGGCCAGCTTATCTATGAATCATGTGCTTCAAATGGCTGATGATCGACGACTCAGAATACAGACCGGGTTGGCTGTAGCCCGGCAGAATCAACACCTCCTCCTCAGAACCGCGTTCAGCCTCGTAAGGTTAAACTGAATCATGAAACTGTCTCAATGATTCAAGCTTATATAGGGGCCGGTGTTTGGCTGGTCAAACAGATCATGATTGATCTGTTTGAGCCGCTAAGCTGCACACACATTTTGGGGATATTGATCAATGTGGGATATTAGTGAAAGATAATGATAAACATACTCCACCAGAGCCACGCATGGACCTGGAGCTACAGTTAATACCATGTGAACATGATCAATGGAGCTTCATTGATTCAGCAGTCAGCCGCAAAGAAAATCTGTTTTATTCCCATTATCTCACAAAGTGATACGACTGCTTTGGTCTGAGTGGTGTGTAATGTGCTCTGTACACATACAGCCTTGTGTATATCATTATATACTGTACATACAGTATATGTGTATGTATGGATGTGCCTTTAACAAAGTGACCGTTCTAACACACGTTGGACTGTGTGTCGCGTTGTGTAAGCGTGTACGAGTGAACACCGCGTGTAGATGTGTGGTCACCCCACTCCCTCTCCCCCTCTCTCTCTCTCTCTCTCTCTCTCTCTCTCTCCTGCTCCGTCTCCCTCTCCCACACACACACTCTCTCTCTCCCACTCTCTCTCTCTCTCTCTCTCTCTCTCTCTCTCTCTCTCTCTCTCTCTCTCTCTCTGTCTCTCTCTACACCTCCATGAACTCCAGCACATGTACATCACAGACTGCTCAAGCATGCTTAAGTGGCA